>JAEQML010059648.1:0-28308 GCA_016904865.1 Pissodes strobi | reverse complement strand
TTACGAAGAATAATGCCAAAAAGTTCCGAAGAGCTCAAGTTTAAAAAGGATTTTAGTCTATTAAATGTTGAAAATATCTAGCACCAACCTCCTTGCAGTGGTAGAGTCATTGCTCCAAATGTTCTCTGAAATTTTGTAGCATTACAGATGTATTTTCGTTGCATTCGTTAATGATACGTTGTCGCAAAATCTTTTAATGATTCAGGCGATATTGCATAGATTTTTGTCTTTAAATGACGACATAGAAAAGAAATCCAGCGGTGATAAATCCAGGGAATGTGGAGGCTCAATATGTTCTCTTCTCCCAATCTATCGAATTGCCTGACAGGCATCGCGTAATGTGGAGGCCATAGGCAAAATCTTTTAACATATACCTTTACATTCACACAATGTTTCTGAACAACTCCGGAGTGCATTGGATAAACCCAAGAACACTGAACCTCCTGTAGAAATGAATGAAGATAAGACACTGAAACTTGCAGTGAAATGTTCCTTGAAAAATAAAGAAATAAACCCCTTTCAAAAAGGAGAAACTACATCATATGAACAAACATATAGAAGTGTTAGAGAACTAAAGGAAGAACATACAAAAATTATTTTTTTAATTTTAATGGAAAAAAAGTTAGACCAGAAAACTAAGAAAATTAAAATTTTAAATGATCAACTCAGATATTATAAAAAATACAAATGCAAAAAAATCTAAAATTAACAAAGTAAATAATGGACATGCACAAATAATTTTAAAAAAGGTTTTGTCTAATAATCAAATAGCTTTGTTATCAAATAAGAAAAAAAGGGTAAATTGGACAAAAGAAGAGATGTCGATGTCGGCTCCTTTTACAATAAGGTGTTATAGTAAAAAATGTTATATTTAGTATGCTAAACTACCCCCTCCCTTCTTTGTCAACTTTAAGAACATGGGCTTCAAAAATGGGTCTTCCCGAAGGGATTTTAAAAGATGTATTTCTTATGTTAAAACTTGCTGGAGAGTAATTTTCGGATTTGGATAGAATTGTAGTGCTTCAGTTTGACGAGGTAAAGGTTAAATCAATGTAATTGGTCCCTACAGTCAAATGCAGGTAGTGATGGCAAGAGGTTTCTTTCCCAAATGGAAGCAACCAATTTACATTGGGTTTGACCAGCGAATGACTATAGAAATATTGCTTGAAATCATACAAGAACTTTTTGAAATCTCATACACTGTGGTAGCATGTGTCAGTGATTGCGGGGCAAGTAATGTTGGTTTATGGAATGAGTTGGGTGTAAATACTAACAATACATTTTTTGCTCATCCTGTAACTTCTCAAAATGTATATATGTTTGCTGATGCACCACATCTTTTGAAACTATTACGAAATTGGCTGATAGACAAAGGTTTTATTTTGGAAGATGGCTCGATTATAGATAAGTCACCTTTGCAGGCATTAATTGATTTGACAAGTTCCGCTGAACTAAATCCGTGTTGGAAAGTAAACCAGACACACTTAGACTGTGAAAAAAGTCAACGGCAAATGATAGATTAGCTGCTCAGTTATTGTCAAATTCGGTGTACGGGGCTACTTCAATATAAACCAGGTGCTTCAAAATTAATGGCAGAAGATCTTAGTAATTTTATCAAGGATGTCAATTATTGGTTTGATATTTTCAACAGCTATATTCCCAGAGGAAATGTAGGTACCTACAAAAAATGCGTTTGGGTTAGATTAAATTAATCAAACTAGTCATTTTGAGAAAATGATCAATGTCGTTTCAAAAATGAGACTTATAGGAAAAACCTCTCTACAAATTTTCCACAAAGGCATGTTTATTTCCGTGCATTCTTTAAAAAGATTGTCTAATGACTTAAAAACCAAATTGAACATTTCGTACATATGCACGAATTAAGATTCAGAAGACTGGAAAACTCTTTTTTAAAAACGTTTATTAACTTTGAATATTACAATTACGTGTTATACTTATTAGAGGTTGAAATAAGAATGATTCTACAAAATATCGTTAAGATGAAAGTAGCCTATTATCAGTTTTCGAATACATTAAGAGGCAAATATCTAATTAACTTTGGACTTTCTAGATCCTATGACTAACCCCTAATCTGTCTTAATGTGCCCTATTGAAATGTAAATACAAATAATAATTAAGATGGAGACATAGTGGATAGACCTAAGTTAACGATAATACTTAATTACTGTCCAGGTCCGTAATTCCTCCTCCCTTAGAATTTTCAACGTCCTCGTTGATTAAATTTTTAATAAAACTTTTGGAAATGGAATTTCGGATCTTTTTGTGATATATTACTATATTAATGATTAAAATTATTACAATTATACATACAACAATTCCTGCTGTATAATAATGTGTAGTTTTTGTTAATAAATGATTGTATTCAAGTGGTTCAAACAAATCGTTTTCCATTTTATAAGGTTTTTCTACATGATACAATTCTAAATTTATTATTTTTCTAGGTTTTAAATCTAATTCAGTTCTTTCTGGACCTAGGCTTATGTTGAAAATAGTAGGGAAGTATCTTTTATTTCCTATGATTATATCACACTTACTTGACAGTAAATTACACATGTTTACAGTTTGTTTGGAAATAATATCACAATTTTCCATAACTTCGATAGGATTATTTGTACAATATATAAAGTTACCTTTTGTTGTATAGAAGCCAAAATTATAATTATTCCTTATATTAGCATATGTGCAGTTACCAATTGAACAAGTTTTTGAGAGTTGTTTGGCACACAACCATTTGTCGTTAATATGATCACAGTTCTCATACCACATATTACTACAGTAATATTTACTGGGCGGTACAAGTATTATTTGCTCTCTCGTAGGTACCGGATATATGACTTGCAATTGACAGGGTTCTTTATAGAACAAAGGGATCTTAACAACTAAGATTGCCATATCGTCTTTTTGTATGAAACCCGTAGTGCAAATTGAAATTAGCTCATACATTTGATTCAAATGCCATAACTGGTTTTCTGTATAGTGAATTTTTAGAAAACTCCAAATTTTTTCAATTTCATTTATATTAATCAATTCCATATCTAGAGTGTTTTTAATAGCAAAAGTGACAGTTCTTAATAGTCTATTTATATAGTTATCAAGAGCACTAACTTGCAAAGAGTGATCTTGTATTTGTAGTGAAAAATCAAAAAGACTATAAATGTTTTTCAAGATTTCATTATGCAATTTCGAATTATTATAGAGGTGCATGATATCGTTATTAATTTTTTCTGTTATATGTCCTGCGAAGGAACTTAATTTATTGATCTTCTGCATTGCATTTATTTGATTCGTTCTGAAACTTTCGAAATTATTATTGATATTGTTTAAATCTTCTTGATCTAGATTTCCTGTAAGAAATTTTATTGATGAACCAAGAAAATTAAAGAGACCTCTTCGTATTCTTTGATTAGTATGGTCATGTGTTAGCTTAAGAAGGTTATTCAGAGCGTTGTTTAATTGTTTATGGGAATTGTTTAATTGAATTTGTAGGTTATGTTCAGTTGGAAACGCTTTGGTTAGTTTTTCTTTTATAGTTAAGTGGTTAATATAGGTATGGTTTATTAGGATATGAATTAATGTTAGATTAAATGATATATATGTAGTATGATGAGTTTCTAATACTAAGCTGCTACTTATTGCCTCGGAATAGTATCCATTATTTGGAATGGGTAGTACCTCCATTGTCTTTATTCTTACTGCTAGGGTGAGTCTGTAAAGAGGGATTGATTTTTTTTTAGTCGTTTTATTTTTCGTATGTGTACCTTGGTTGTTTTATTTCTTTTTAATTTTCCTTCAATTATATTTTTATTTTTCTTTGTTACTTTAATTGGGATATAATTCGGAGAAGATTTATTTCGCCTATAATTTTTTTTGTAAATAATTTCATCTTCTGGTATTTCAGGAATTTTGCTAGGGTTTTTATTTTGCTTCTCTGTTCGGGATTTTTGAGTATGGAGTGTTTTTTTATAAACTTCGTTTAGGAAAGGTATTAATTCTTCTTTCCGTTTTTCATTATATCTTTCGAATATGGTTAAATCGTTATTTATGTTAGGTTCTTGATAGTACGGGCCGTATAATAAATTGAATGGGGAGAAACCTGTAGTCGAATGAATACTTTGGTTATAAATGCAAATACAAGTTATCATTACATTCTCTATGGTTTCTTCTTGATCTTTTTGAGTTAGAATTCTTAATTTTTTTGTCAATGTAGAGTGTAATCTTTCGACAGGGCTGTTTGATGTGGAGTTATTGGGTGTTGTATAATGTATCTCTATACAATGTAGATTACAGAATTCTTGAAAGAGTTTATTTTTGAATTCTAATCCATTATCGGCGACTATGCGTTGCGGCGTATTATGGTGTGAGACAAAATGTCTAAGTTTGTTTAGTATTGTGATACTATTTTTATCCTTAATATGGTATGCTTGCGCATATTTACTGAAAGAGTCCAGGATTGTGAGGAACATAGTTTGGCTAAACTGAAAAATATCTATGTGAATTGTTTTGAAGGGTTTTTCGCTTAGTAAAGGGCCTTCATAAGGTACTTTATATGGGTTTCTTTCGTATTTATTTTGTAAGCATAATTCACATTGATTTATTAAGTGCGTTATATGATCTCTCATTTTAGGCCAATAATATTCGTTCTTGAGTTTATTGTAGGTTTCATTGATTCCATTGTGAGTTTTTTGGTGATAGTTTGCAACAATTTCTTGCTGTATTTGAGCATCTGTTACGTCTTGGAGGTATTTATAGGAAATGCATAATTTTACATTGTTGTTTAAATGGATTTTAATCAGAGCTTTAAATACATCTTCCAATTCTTTGTCTTTAATGTACAGAGTAGTTAGATTATTAGAATCTAAAAGTTCCTTTATTACCGCGATAAGGTATTCATCGGTATTTTCTTTAGGTATCTGCACAAAAATATGAGTTTTATTGAAAGGTTTAGTCGTAAATTTTTTATGGGTATTTCCATAAGCAAGGATTAATCTCCGAGATGCATAATTAACTGGAAGTTCAGATATTGGTAGCATTTTTCCTTCGGGATCTCGATTCGAATGTAGGGAAGCTCCAGAGGTGTCATCGTCAGGGTTGAAGTCTTCTAAATTGGCAGTATCAATTCCAATATTTGGAACGATTGACTCGTTTTCGACAGCATTAATTTCGATACGGGAAAGAGCGTCGGCGACGACATTTTCTATTCCTTTTTTGTATTTTATTTCAAAATTGAATTCGTCGAGTTTCAATCTCCATCGGATTAGTCTGGAATTTGGTTCTTTTATCTTAGACAGCCAAACCAGTGGGTTGTGGTCCGTTTCGATTAGAAATCTTTGTCCATATAAATATGGTCGAAAATGTTTGGTGGAATCTAAGATAGCTAAGAGTTCTTTTTCTATGGTGGAATAATTTTTCTCGGCTGAATTGAGGGTCCTCGAATAATACGCTATGGGCTGATCGTTCTGAGATAATACACTTCCTATGACGTAATTTGAAGCGTCTGTAGTCAGTTTAAATGGTTTGGTAAAATCGGGATAAACTAATACGGGGGAGTTTGATATAATTTCCTTGCATTTGTTAAATGCTTCGATATATTCTTTGTTTTCAGGCTTTATAGTTGTTCCTTTTCTTAAACAGCGAGTTATTGGGAACACCATTTTTGAAAAATTTTTTATAAATCGCCTGTAATATCCAACAAGTCCCAAGAAAGCCTTAATTTCTTTTTGTGATTTTGGTATAGGGTAATTTTTTATTGCAGATATCTTGCTAGGGTTTGGTTTGATACCCTCTGGTGTAATTACATGACCTAAAAAAGCGACGTTTCTCGATAGAAACTCCGATTTGTCGAGTTGTACTTTTAGGTTTACTTCACGTAATTTCTTGAATATTATCCTTATATGGTCTATATGTTCAGAAAGAGACTTCGAAAAGATGACTATGTCATCCATGTAAACGAAACAAAATTTGTATAAATAATCTCGCAATATTTCATCCATCATCCTCTGAAAAGTAGCCGGAGCATTTTTCAAACCAAATGGCATCCTAAGGTACTCAAAATGACCGTTATTTACTGTAAAAGCTGTCTGCTCTATCGATTGGGAGTCCATTTCGATTTGATGAAATCCTTGTGCTAAATCCAAGGTAGTAAAATAGGTGCATTTGCCAAGATTACCTAATATTTCTTCGATTCGTGGTAGTGGATACTTATCTTCCACGGTGTTTTCATTCAAATTTCGATAATCTATAACAAGACGAAATTTCTTTTGCCCTGATGCATCCGTCTTTTTGGGAACAATCCAGACAGGGGCGGAATAAGGTGATATTTATGGTCTTATTATTTTATTATCCAGTAGTTTCTGAATTTGTTTCTGTATTTCTTCTTGCATACTGGGTGGATGTCTGAAGGATTTTGTATAAATTGGTCTATCATTCGTTGTTCTTATTTTATGCTTGGTGTGACTAGTGAATGATAAATCACAATTTTCGTGGTACATTACGTCTTTAAATTGATGGCATAAATTTTTAATTTTTAACTTTTCTAGATCATTTAAATGATCAAGTCGAAGTTGGGAATCTAAGTTAAAGGATTGACTAGTTTTTTGTGGGTTAATTATATCAAATTGACTTTCAGGGATTACATTGAGCCTTTTATTGAATTTAATATTCTCGTTTGGAAATGGGTTATGCATATAGCAATTTCCATTTTTTACATTTATCAATGTATCTGGTACAGTATAGTTGTTAATTTGGAAGGAAGGTAGAAGAGCTAGTCCTTCTTTTAATGTGACGGGGATTTCCAAGATATTAGGGTTCAAATTTTCGGGTTGTATAGATTTATTATAGATAGTTGAAAAGCTAATTAATTTATTTTTTAATTTCAGAGTATTATTTTTATAATCAATTACAGCTTTCATATCCAATAAATCTTTAGTCCCTATCAAAGCGTCGAAGTCACTGTGCCAGTTGACTACGCGGAATTTAATGTTATTGTTAATTCCAATTTCTTTGAGGATTGGTAATATTAAATTCTTGTCTTCTTTAAATTTTTGCTTACAAGCTGTACTTTCAAAAAGTTCTATATAAACAATTTCAGGAAAAAGTGTTGCTATTTTGGGGTTAATTATAGATTCGCTAGCTCCAGAGTCAATTAAAATGGTTAGGTGAGACTTCGGGAGATATATATACGGTAATTCTATTCGTCTCATAATATTATTTAAGTTGACTGTGGTGAAAAGGCCGTGGGATGAAAATTTTCAGGGTTTTCCACTTCGGTTTCGTATAATGGAGTTTCTGGAGAAGTAAGAGAGTTTGGGTCATGTGAATGATCATAAAATTGACTTTCATCAGAAAAATCAAAATTTTCGGTTGGGTTATCGACTTCTTCGTTTGGAAAATTAGAACACTCAAGATTAGTGAGTTCTTGGAAGGAGTAATTTTTAGCAGGGCCTACATTTTGAAAATGATTATGTCTTTGTATAGGGGTACTTTGATAATTATTTGGGCGATATGTTCTCATAGATTGAGTACCAGTGGTACCAGGATTGATGTGTGTCCGACTGTTAGATATTGACATCGGAGTCGGTCTTGGGAACGTTATATTTCCTCGAGGTGCAAAGACATTTGGTGCTCTGAAAGCAGGAATATTTGTAGGAAATCTACGTTGAGGTATCTGTCTAGGCCTGATATTGATAGGGTTATTTGGGAAAGTATTAACATTATTCGTATTTGAAGTGGGTTTTGGTAAATTTTGGGCATTAAGTTGATGTCTTAATGTTATTTGTGATTCTATTAAATTGTAATTTGTTATGCAATTGATGGCATCGTTTAATGTATCTAGTTTACTGTTTAGTAGGTATGATTTTAAAACATCAGGGACATTACTCATTAGAGTAACGATTGCAGTCTTTTCTGCTTGAATTGGAAAAGCTCTCCTTACATTTTCATCTGACTGTTCAGTTTGAATTTTCGCAAATATACGTTGTACAAATTGTTTTAGTCTAGTAATGAAATCCATAATGGAATCATTTTTATTTTTATTGAAATAATTTAGCTGATGTAGTAAAACTAGGAAACTAACAGGGTCACCGAATTTTTGCCTGAGAGCGGTTTTTAAATCTTCCCAGTTTTCGATATCTGAACGACAATACACAAGATCATGCGCTTCATCTATTAGTTTCGATTTTATTGTGAAAAACACATATTTCTTTTGAGTTTCAGAAGTATTATAGAAATTAGAATAAAATTCGTCAATAGAGGAAATAAAATATTCCAGATGATCAGAATTTCCATTGAAAGTTGGCAAAAGTTGAGCGAAATCTTTGACATTCATGTCTGACTCGTTTGAGATTGAAAAAGTTTCAAGCAAATTAGTTAAATTATCTACGCTAGTGTCGTTATTTTCAGTTACTAATGAATTACTTGGAATGAGATTTTCTTCAATATTTAAATTCAATGCAGAGCAATTTCTTTTTAAAATGGAAATTAAACGTTTTTGTGCATCAGACATAAAAATGGCAATAATAGTAGTTACTTACAGTAATGTGAACAAGGCGGGTACCATAGAGCTTCACTGTTGTACTGATAACACTATACACTGTTTTGTGTCTGGGACCCAAGTACTGGCTATCGGGATTTTCCTCGTAAGCAGCTTTCCTTGAGCGAGTTTTCACGTACTCGCAACTGTAGCGTTGTAGGGAGTCGTCTTCACAAACCGTTGTTCTTTTGAATAGCGTTTTAACTGGTTAAAATCAGAACTATACGTGAACGCTATCCTGTTCGCAGCGCCAATTAAGATTCAGAAGACTGGAAAACTTTTTTTAAAAACGTTTATTAACTTTGAATATTACAATTACGTGTTATACTTATTAGAGGTTGAAATAAGAATGATTCTACAAAATATCGTTAAGATGAAAGTAGCCTATTATCAGTTTTCGAATACATTAAGAGGCAAATATCTAATTAACTTTGGACTTTCTAGATCCTATGACTAACCCCTAATCTGTCTTAATGTGCCCTATTGAAATGTAAATACAAATAATAATTAAGATGGAGACATAGTGGATAGACCTAAGTTAACGATAATACTTAATTACTGTCCAGGTCCGTAATTCACGCACCGATTAAATCAAGACAGTTTAGAATTTTTTTTCTTTCAAATCAGAAACAGAGGTGGTCCTGACGAGCATCCCAGTCCCATGTCTGCTATTTACAGGATGAGGATGATAATGTTGGGAAAAAACCCAGGGGTGCTTGATAGTAAAGTTAATACAGATGCAAAAGTGCTTGATGAGTACATCATACCAAAAGTGTTGAAAACAGCAAATATCAAGGCCCCGGATTTGACATTACAAGACACTGATGAGGGTGCAGGTAGTTCCTTTTCCTCAATATCATCAGAAGTTTCCACAAGCATTAGAAGTTCAGATTTTACCAGCACGTCAGAGGAAGTTACACGCATGATGCATTAGAGTACATTGCAGGTTATCTCGCTTACAAGTATAAGAAAGCCTTACCTAATTTGGGACAGCATTTATTTCAAATAAAACTAGACCACAACTATAGCATTCCTTCTTGGGTTCAGCAGCTATCTTATGGAGGTCGAATAAAACCAAATGACAATTGGCTTAATCAGATTAAAAAATGGAACAGTTACTTTTTAGTCCATCATGGTGATGACAACATAAGAAAAGGCCCTGGTGTTTCAAAAAATTTAGCAAAGAAGATTTTTAAAAAAGAAAGAGAATTGCCTTATTCTCTTGTACACGATTTTTGCAAATTGCGTAAGTACTATCATTCGCATTAATTTTCAAAATTTAAAAGCAAAAATCAAAAACAGGAAGAGAACAACACACCAGAAACAACATATTGGAGCAATATTGTCATATTTTATTAAATAATTATACCTCTGTCAAGAGGTGCATGTTACCTATGGTTAGTTTTATTCTTTTAATTTTTTTTAAATCATTTATTTTCAACATTATGCATATTTTAATAATGTAATATATATTTCTCTAATGAGTGCCTAACAGCTCTGGCCTCGAGGACAATAAATTAAACTAACTATATTAATACATCGTTGTATATCTAATTTATACCTAATTGTAATTTAACCAATTTAAGAAATCTGTTATAATTAGTAATAGTTCTAATATTTATAGGCAAGTTATTGTTTTTTTTATGCTTGGTGAATTGTGTTGCTTAAATTGTTTTACCAGAAGTTCCCCAAATTGGAATTATATATGTAATGTGAGACAGAAAGAAGGCATAAATATTAAATTTAGATTTTTCTGAGAGATAGCTTTTACACTTATAGCCCATAGGTATCATATTGGACTTACTTTATCTATAATTATGCTGAGTATGTTCATTCCAATTTAATTTATTGTCTATTATGAGACCCAGATACCTAATGACCAAATTATTTATATTAATATTTACTTTGTCCACTTTGCGGTTTTTCGATTTAAACATCATGAATTTTGTTTTATTAATATTAATTTTTATTCGAATAAAGCCAATTTTGGTATATCTTTAGATCCTCATTAATAGCATTCATCCGCTCCCTCGCAATTTCATGTTATATTTATAATAATCCAAATCCAAGTAATCATATATATTTTTTATTTTAATGTAAGTTCCCAAAACATTTTGATGAGAAATGTTCCTTTCATGTTATCCCAAATTCCTATGGTTACATTCTTCTTAAGTTAAATGCAAACATTATCAAAATTTACTAGTTAAAAGGCAAATAAACATAATCAAAAGGCTAAACCATATAATCTTTGTATACAAATAACCCATTAAGTTATTCCCAGTGGGCCAGGTGACGTCACTGCTGCTGAGACGCCCGGGCGAGTTTGGCGGACAAATATCGTTGATTCGGCTATCCTATTAAGTGCATTTAAACATCCTTTACATGCGTAGCCGACTATATCAAAATCGGCAGTCGGCCTCTCCTATTGGTCGATCCGCATGGCCCTCCGCTCGCTACCGGGGCTCAAGAAAAGAAAACTAACCAGGTGCTAACCCAAGCTAACCCAAGACATACCCAAAATCAAGAAAAAAACTGTTTAGAAACATAATCTTAAAAGAAAATTTTAAAAAGCAACGGGGTTCGAACCCGTGCCACAAACAATATAGCTAGCTATATTGTTTGTGGCCATAGGCATATAAGTTAAATATCTATGGTGGAGGCGCACCATATTGTTGGAAGATTAGGTTGCCTGCACGCTCCACGGTAACGATCATCATTTTCCTCTTCGATTAGGTCCGTTAAACCTGGATTAATGGTGGTTTCCAACAAATCCAAATACATTTCGCCATTCAAATTTCCAACTAAAGAAGAAAGGTCCGGTGTAGAGGTGAAATTCGTATTTTTTAAGCATTCTTTGGATGCTGGTATGTTTTTTATGACAGTGGCACACACACTAAAGAGAGATCCTATGGACTCGACGAGCGATGTGTGCGCGAAGAAGTTGATTGACACGGTTCTTGAATAGTTGTAGGTTATAATTACGGGGAAACAGATGTCCTGTGAGAGAGTTCCACAGTTATGTAGGGTGCCAGACAAAGGAGTCCTTGTAAAGCGACGTTCTAGGTCAGTTATACAACGAACGGATGCGCTTTTGCCGTCTGTCACGACTGTCTGACAGGCGTTGCTGGGGGCGAGATGATACTGGCCAAATCTTGGGAACATCTGCCGTGAAAATATCTGTAGAACAGAGATATCTCGGCCACATGTCTGCGGTGTTCCAGACTGTCCGGATCCCGGGTCAACTCTGGGTCACCGACGAGACGCACAGCTCTCTTTTGAATGCAATCCAGCAGCTTTAGGGTGTGCTTAGGTACGGCATCCTAGATGGGTGAGCAATATTCTAAGCACGGCCTATTTGCGCTTTGTAGAGCAAGAGCAGCTGCTGCGGTCTATACAGCTTTTTATTGCGCAATAGCGCACCAAGCTTCTGCGAAGCTGATTTTGCGGTGTTAGCAACGTGGCTATGCCAGGTCATATTGTTGTTGACCGAGACATCCAGTAGTCTGATTGACGAGGATGAAGGAATGGTCGATCCTGCCATAATGATATCCCGCCGTATTGGCTCTCTTGGTAACCGTGGCTGCTTGAGTTTTTGCTGCATTGAACTGCACCAAATTTCTGTCGCCCCAGGTTCGAACCCTCTCCAGATATTGATTAATTGTTGTAATCTGCTCCTGTCTGCGGTAATAAGTCTCGGTCACTGGTAAAGGTTTTTCTAATCTAAATTGGGAGACAAAGGTACCTTCATCTGTAAAGCTGTAAACAGGATTACTGGGTTCGGTCAGCAGGCCATTAATAGAGATAAGGAATAGAGTTGTAACAGTTCGATTTTGCCAATAGCAAACATTTTTAAAAGTTTATTTATGTGCCGCCTCTAGAAAAAATGATGCTATATTTTGCACGCATCGGTTTATTAATTATAAATTTATTAATTCGATTTGCTTGTAAATGCCAGTTTCCTAATACGAATTAGCTATATTTTAAGTATAGGTTAGCTATATATTTGTATTCTTAATCTGTTGTGACTATTTATTTTAGTTGATAAGCTAAAGCGATGTACCATATTAGGATAATTTGGTTTGATTTGTATCTTATTTATCATGAACAGCCAGCGAATCGATTTATATTTTCAGAATGTTGTTCGTGAAGCCTGCAGAAAACGCTGCGTTTGACCTGTTGATCCCTATTTTGGTAGTAGTTTTTGTGACCTTCGTCACGGAGTAATAGGAATGTACTGCTTCTCGTAGGATCGGCTGTCGATTTGATTTTTTAAAAAGGTTATCGTTTTGTTAGGGAATATTCTCTATTGTTTCGTGAATCCCTTGATTTCAATGCGTTAATTGTGGCCTCCGCCGTCATGTTACCCCTATAACAAGCAAGAGCTCGGTCGATTATTATCTTAGAATTATTCCTTGTATCGAGGCACTCGGCAAGTTTTCAGCCCATTACTACTTGTGTCGCAGTATTTAATTTCGAAGGCGAATTGACGAACGGAGGGGACGGTCCTTTGCTAGTTTGACCGGAACATAAGACGAACGCTTGCCAGGGCGGCTAGAAACTCCACGTTTTAAGTATTGTGATATAATACAACCCTTTTGATAAGGGATTTATCGTGTCGTTTCTGTTTGTGTTTTAACACGACCGATTTTTCGGGCTCTACAAGCTGTACTAGGTAAGCATTTTCTCTGGATTGCTTTTTCTGTGGCCTATGAAGCACGTGACCGCCATGTTGCTAAATTTATAGCGGCTTCCACGTTCGTCCCATAAGACCGAGACCGTCGAATCTCTCCTAATTCACCCTCAAGTCCGAATTCGAGGTAAATATCGCTACCATTTTTGCCTAAATTAATGGAATTGATTGCTTATCTACCTTTTATTTTTTTTGTGCACATAACGCCATTTGCTTTTCCCATGTGTTATCTTATCTACTCCATTTTATCTGATCCGAATTTCATTTTAATGCAACTTTAATTTTGATCATATGGGGAAGTTTATATATTCTTTTAGGGGTGATTCATACCTATCTTTTTATACTTAAGTTGCCTGAAC
This sequence comes from Pissodes strobi, assembly GCA_016904865.1. Taxonomy (NCBI): domain Eukaryota; kingdom Metazoa; phylum Arthropoda; class Insecta; order Coleoptera; family Curculionidae; genus Pissodes; species Pissodes strobi. The sequence goes on along the minus strand of JAEQML010059648.1, from coordinate 14,711 downwards.
CTTAATATCTCTTTTAGTTGCTTTATTGCACTGCAAGTTCCTGTTTTTTTTTTTTGTCTGGGAAAATTTGTTTTATAAAGAAGCTGTATTTATACAAAGAGGGAGGGGGCTATGATTTTTATTAAAGTAAGGGGGCTTCATTTAATGCGTACTGAATTATTTCAGGGTTTTTCTGGTGGGCAGAAGTTCAACTGCAGAACTACCACTGGTTCTGAAGGGCCAGAAGCAGGTCCACAACCTTTTCTCTGGAAGGCCAGAAGCAGGCCTGTCTCCAGGGTGAGGCGGCGAGACAGCCGCCTCGGGCGGCCGATTTTTAGGGGCAGCCGTTTTTATTTTTTCTATATATAAAGGTTTAATGTGATTGTATGTAACACGATAAACACTCTCGCAATGAATATGTGAAACGCTTCATTCCTACTATAAGCAGCTCATCGCGCGTTATATGCAATAATAACCAACGCCTCAAAAAATTAAACCCCACTATATAACATAACGGTCTATTCGCAATTAGCATTAGCAGTTTAAATTCGCAGTGAATGAAAAATCGCATTCAGTTGCAACTGCTAATGAAAAATCGCGACTTAGCACATCTTTAGGGACGGGCGACATCGCCCTAAGGCCATTCAGGAATGGCCGAAACGCAACCCGATTGATTGATCGATTAATGAACATCATGTAACACATGCGAGGAGCTAGCGCATGTTACATATACGTACTCGTGCGATTTTTAGACCAAAAATTCGAACTTCGCGCCCCCCAAATACCCCTCTCTAGAGTACCCACATCAAAATTAATTTTTTTCGAAAATTATTTTTCGAAAATTTTTGTTCGGTTTCTTTACAGAAACGGTTAGAGGGATCCACAAACATGTCACACACGTACAAATAATTTTTTTTAAATGACATACAGGGTGTTTAAACCACAAATTTTCCCAAAAATTCCCTATTTTAAAAATATTTCGGTACAACATACTCGTGCGATTTTTTAGATCAAAAATTCGAACTCCACGCCCCCAAATACCCTTCTCTAGGGTACCCAAAACAAAATTTATTTTTTTTCGAAAATTATTTTAGAAATTTTGTTTTCGCTTTCATTACAGAAACGGTTAGAGGTATCCACGTACATGTCACCCACGTACAAATAATTTATTTTAAATCACATGCATGGTGTTAAAACCACAAATTTTCCCAAAAAATCCCCTATTTTCAAAATATTTCGGTACAACAAACTCGTGCGATTGTTAGATCAAAAATCGAATTCCGCGCCCCTAAATACCTCTCTAGAGTACCCACATCAAAATTTATTTTTTTCGAAAATTATTTTTGAATTTTTTTTTCGCTTTCATTACAGAAACGGTCAGAGGGATCCACGTACATGTCACCCACGTACAAATAAATTTTTTAATTCACATACAGGGTGTTAAAACAAATTTTCCCAAAAGAATCTCGAAATCCCCTAATTTCGAAATATTTCGGTACAGCAGACTTGTGCGATTTTTTAGACCAAAAATTTGAACTCCGCGCCCCCAAATACTCTTCTCTAAAATACCTACTTCAAATTAATTTTTTTAGAAGAATGTTTTTCAATTTTTTTTCCCGTTTTTATTACCGAAACGATTAGACGGATCCACTTACATATCACCAACGGACAAATAAAATTTCCAAAATCATATACAGGGTAGTAAAACAATACATTTTTAAAATCATACAACTTTTTTCGTAATATTTCGGTAAGTACAGAAAACTCATACGACCTTTCGAACTCAACCAAACTAGATACGGCACATTATTGTACCCAACGAGGCCCATCTTTTTCTCATTTAAAGTTTACCTCTACTCTTACCGTTTTCGAATTATAGCCGATTTAATGAAAATCTCGATTTTTTTAAGATACCCGTGAATTTTTCCGAAAAATTTTTTGAAAACAAAATATCCGTTTTTATTACGGAAGCGATTAAAGGGGTCCATTTATATGTTATTAATATAAAAATAAAATATTCAAAAGCATATACAGGGTGGTAAAAAAAATTGCAAATTTTTGAAAAAAATCCCCTTTTTTCAAAAAAAAAAACAATATATATATTTTTTAAGTTTGACGTCTCCCATACGGGCTAAAGGCCGTCGAATTTAAATGGCCGAATTTCAAGTCGTTCGGAAAAAAAACCGATAGGTTCCAGGTAGGTTCCGTTTTCTATGGGACAAAATGAAGGTTAGGTCGATATAAAAATACGGTTTTTTCCGTTTGCCGATATTCTTCTTTTTTCTACCGGAACCTACCCGTTAAAAAACGTGTTTTGTGATTTCCCCCACTTCTCGAGAAAAATTCAGGAAACGGGGGGCGTGGGGGGTACCCACTAACCAGCCAACCCCGACTCCGCGTTACCAAATTAGGTGGCGGCAATTTTTAGCTGCGAGCTCCCGTACGAAAAACCATGCGATTTTCATATAGCCCCTCAAAACCCCCTCTTAAAATCGAGCACCGGCATCCCCGATTTAATTCCAGGTAGCCCCCACCCACGTGGTACATCTACCATGAAAATTTAGACCCTGCAGGTCATCTCCTTATATCGGAACCTATCGGTTAAAAAACCGCGCGGGCGCCTATTCGCCGGATAGGTCATTATTGACTCCTTAATTGGTCTGTTGTAAGGGGCGGCCAAATCCTGCTCGCCTCGGGCGGCCTAAAGCCTGGAGACGGGGCTGCCAGAAGCGTCAGTGGAGGGCCTCAACTGGTGGTTCCCGCACTAGAGGTCATCGACAGAGTTCGACGACGGGATTTGGGTATACGTTTTGTGTCTCATTGTTTCTTATGTTTACTCTTCGTTTGCTTTTATTCACATAAATCAAACATTGAATTGAGATAGCTCATTGATCTTAATTAATTTAATTTATATTTACATTTATTCACTGGTTTATAGGACCAGTTAATCTGATTGCTTTGAGTTGTTTTCTCATTTTAATAAAGTCAAGAGCTGGCTGGATAACTTCATTCTTTTCATTCATTAGTCGGCAGATATAACCGCTCAGAATTTTATCTTTTTATCATATGAATCAAGCTAACCATAGTTTTAATCTAATCTGGTGCTTTTATTAAGTTCTCAAGTTTTTTTGATCTAATCATTGTGTCTGCTTATTGCGGCATATTATCATCAGTGCAGGTATTAGCGCACGCATACTTAGTTGTAAGAAGCTTAGTCTGCGTCAAGCGATCACTTTGATAAGTAGTGTTTAGTGCATTTAGTGATAAGGCATATAGAACCGAGGTTTTCCAACTGAATTGGTCTCTGTACGTACAATCTTCATATTGTACTCTGATTATTTTATTCATTACTTTAAGTCATTTAACATTCTTTTGTCTACTCAACCACATTTTAATATAACCTTTTTCTCCAGATAGGTTGTTGCTGTGTATGCAAAAAAAAGGATTTAGTAGCAAATATGGTGTTCATTAAATTTTTAGATTGTGTCTTCTTGATAGGTTAAGTTACCTAGTTGATTATAGTGCCATAATTATTCTCATTTTCTTGAAAGTTTGAAATTAAGTACTAAGAACCGATTAATTTTATGAGCGAATCTAGCCACTCGGTACAACACCAGCCGAGCTTTTTCCGTTTAGCTGGCTAAAACGGGTGGCGCTCAAACGACCCCACGACAGGGGCCGGGCTTTGTAACGCGACTCTCCGGGGCTAGGTTCATTTTTTTAAATTAATTGGGGAAAAAAATCTTTGAGTTTAATCAGGAAAAAAACGTGTTGCAGAGTTGGTGAAAGTATTGCACCCTGAGACCCTCCCGCATCATAGTGGGATGCGTCTGAGATGTGTCCATCAACTGCAACGTGCAGAGATCGGTTCTTAAGGCAACTGGCAAGAGAGGGGCTGACAGTCCGAAGGACGGGAGTTTGTTGAGCAAAACAAACTCTGTCAAATGTTTTCGAAATATCCAACGCAATCGCTCGAGATTCTCCGTAGTTCACAATTGCCCTACTCCATATATGAGTGACATAGGCCAATATATTTCCTGTCGTTATCTGTTTGCGGAAGACGTAAGGGTTATCGCGAATTATTCCCTTGGTCTCGAGGTACTTGAATAGTTGCTACTTGACTACAGGTTCCATGACTTCGGAGATTATTGGAAGCAAGGCAATTGTGCGATAGTTTGAGGGCGTGGTTTCTTTGCTTTTTTTTGGAACAGGTTGTACTTGAGTAACTTTCCAAGAAGATGGGTAAATCCCTTTTCGGTAAGACAAGGAAAAAAAGTCTGGAATAATGGGTGTTAGTTCGTTGGCGCAGTTCTTTAACACGATGACAGTTATTCCATTCGGCCCTGATGTCTTTTGCGTATCTAGCTCTGTGAGGATTTTACGAATGTCACGGTGGTGAAGCTTAACTTATGTCATGGTAGTGTTGATGTTGGATGTTGTGAAACTCTTGAACCATCAGGCAATTTTCTTGTATTGAGAGTATTGCAATTTCCCAAACCAACCACTTTTGTTGCTTCGCTTCTGATAAAATTCTCAATATTCCTTTATATGATTTGTTTCAGTTTCATTAGTTTTCGCCACTAGATCAAGTAGATAACTGTGAGATAAATGTTTATCTGGATACTTTTCATTGAATAATCGAGCTACAGCTATCATCGGGCACTATCATTATTTTTGAAGGGTGGAGGCACAATTTCAATTATTTCTGCAATGACGTGGCCTCCATCATTGCCGAACCCAAACACTAGAGTAGACTGATAGGATTTTGCCTGTCTATAGATTAAAATTTGTTTCTTTGTGTTTTTGCAATATATTTTTAGAATGTAAGTAAATAAATGTCCTGAAGAATGCTTCAGTTTCGTTTAACTACATGTTATCTCCCCCAGGCTGTCTAAGACTGAAAGCGTTCTGCATTGTTTTACTAATTAAAAGATTTTGCACGAAATACAAAGCTTTCAATTTAATAATTACTTTCATGAGTACACAGCCTTAAAGCTTATCTAAATTCATTGCAGTATGGCAGAAATGGCTGAAAAGTAGAGGAGAGTCTCAATCAAGAGGCCCACTTTACACATATGGTTCCTGAACAACTGTATCAAACAACAGGTCACTCCAAATTTTGCTAGGGTTAGGAACGTCCCTTACAAACATAAATTAGCTTTGGAGGTCAAAATCAGTGGCGTAGCTACCGGGTGGGCCAGGGGGGGCAAGGCCCCACGGCGCCAAGAGAAATTAGGCGCCGCCGCTCCGAATTTATAAATATGCTAATGCTAACAATGCTCATGAGCTTAACTGAGTTTTTAAATTAATTAAATTATAATACAATCAAAGATCAAAGACCAAAACATGTATTAAACTTTTTACCCAACCAATACATTTTGTGTCAGGTATTTATTATTTATTCTATGTGGAATAAAAATATATATCCCGGCAGCATATTTACACATCCTCACATACAATGGCACCAGGGTGCTGAAATCGGTTAGGTTTTGTAAGCGTTTGTAGCGCTACAAAAGCTCACTGACTTGGGCACCTGGAACACGCTGTTATATAATATTTCACTTTTCGCATGGCCCTCCGCTCGCTTCGCTCGCTACGGGGGCTCAAGTAAAGGGAACTAACCAGGTGCTAACCCAAACTAACCCAAGACATACCCAAAATCAAGAAAAAAACTGTTTAGAAACTTAACCTAAAAATATAAAAAAAAGCATGAGACCTAACCATCTAGACCTCTCGACCACGAGGGCTCTTCCCGCAAATTGATTGCATCGCGAAGACATGGCGCAATAGCTTTGTAGCGCTACAAACGCTTACAAAACATAACCGATTTCAGCACCCGGCGCGGCGGCATTTGGTACATGCAAATTTGTAAAAACGCTGCGTAAGGCGGCATGCGACTTCAAAGACCAAAACTCCGAAAATTTCGGTCGTAAAAAGTATGTGTTTTTTAGAGTTTCGTATTTAGGAGGTACCATTAGCCAGACAAGTCTAAACAGTCTAGCAATACTAAGCATAGAAAATGAATTTGTCCAAACATTAATTTTGATCAAATAATCGATCAATTTACGTCGATTTAAAACCGAAGAAAGACTCCAATGTTTAATTAATTAATTAAGGTTACAGATGTTTAGTTTACGTTTATATTTAAATATGTATGTACCTATTGGTTGGTTGCCGTTTATATATTTTATATTCATATTCCTGTAAATAAAAAAAAAGCGTGTGCACTATGTGCGCATATCAGAAGTGAAACTTCTTAAACTTAAACGCCCAAGCCTGCGATCTGGTTAAAAAGTAGTATTTGTTTTTTTTTTAAATATATCACTCAATTAACAAAAAAGGAAGGAATAAATGAAAAAAATATTCTTCATAAAAGTTTCGCTTAGGTCTTGACAAGATAATAGTGCAAACCCCATATTTTTATCTTGTAAACTAACAGATATATCACAATAATTAAACGCCCTAGCCTTATGCATATCTTAACGGATTTGGTTAAAAAGAAGTTTTTTTAAATATAGGTGTCACAATTTACAAAAAGGGAAGGACTAAAAAAAAACTATTCTTCATAAAAGTTTCACTTATGTCTTGACAAGGTAATAGAGAAAATTCCGTATTTTTATCTTGTAAACTAACAAAGATATCACAATAAACGTCCGTGACCGTTTTCCGTTCCCTGCCAGCTCGCCCGCCGTGGGTCGGGATCGCGACCTTCAAATTTTACTCCCAGCGCGCGTTAAGAAGTTTAACTTCAAAAATATACGTTTAATATTATGATGTATTATTTTTTGATTAATTTGCGTATATACACAAAATATAGGTTTGTTTTAGGCGCCAGCGGATAGGCTTGCCCCCCGGCGCCCACATTTCTAGCTACGCCACTGGTCAAAATCATTAAATGAGAGATTTGTAAACATTATGCCAAATTAGACCTTTTAAATTGTGAATTAAAGATACTGTTCGATAGGTTAAGTAACTTCGGAGATGAATGGCCACAATCTTTACTTAATAATATTTCAGATGAATCTCTCAATTTAAAAATCCTGAAATTTAACAGAATTAAACAAAAACTCAACTCTCTTGTAAGACAAAAAACATCTTGTTTGACGTCGATGAGTTGGACCTCCTCGGGTTGGGATTGAAAACACTGGGTAAGGATACCTTACTCTGAGAATGATATCTTGGTATGCGCGGTAGAATTGGATGTCATTATCGCTTACTAATGCTTATAACACCAAAAAATCATTACGCAATGACATTTATAACAACATTTACAACACATCATTTACAACCCCAAAAACATTCCAGGAAGTTTCTCCAGCTCGTCTTCTTCAAACAAAATTTTAAACAACATAAAACACAAAGTCAGACAAGAAAATTTAATTATAGCTGAAGCAGACAAGGGTAATTGCCTGGTAGTCCTCAACAAAGCTGATTACATATCTATAGTTGAGATCTTCTTATTAAACAATAATTTTAAGCTCTTGACAAATAATGTACACAACACTTTTGTATGGAAAACTAGTAGATTATTAAAACATATTAGTGGATTCCTTATAGAAAATCAAGCACCGAAATTGTTGATCTCGAGCAACCCTACTTCACCTCGCCTTTACGGATTACCTAAAATTCACCAACCTGAGATTCCTATAAGACCAGTGGTTAGTTTCACTAACACCCCAGTCTCTATCCTCTCTTCTTTCATACTCAGTCTGATCAAGAGTATCACAAATTCCTAATCAAAATACAGCACAAAAAACACAGTCGATTTAGCAAATAAACTCAAGAATATTAACCTGCCCCCCCATTATCTTATGGTATCATTTGACGTAACAAACCTTTTCACTACAGTGCCTAAATCCGAGTCAGTTAAAATAGTTGGCAATCTACTTAGATCCAAAAACACTACCGAAAAGAAAATTATTGATATTCTGTCCTTATTGAACCATTGCCTATCACAATAGTTATTTGTGTATTTAGAGCGCAAAGTAACGGATTGCCGCTACGCGTCGCGCAGTAATCTTTCGAAAACGGCAATCTTACTTTGCGCTCGAAAAACACACAGAACTTTTTCTACAGCCGCATTTTTTTAAAATTAAATGCACATTTTTCTCTATACTTATTCTGAAATTTGCAAATGACTGTCAGTTTTGACATATTATGTTCGGGCTTCGGGCATATTTAGAACAGGAGTGCCAGCAACAAACTGTAACAAACGCACGACTGTCATTTATTTATCTTCGGTTTCCATGACCATTCAGCACACTAGACGGAAAAAGTGAGAATTTCCTTTTCCATGTTCGCGCTAGAGCGCAAAATAAGGATCCACGGCATTCGTCGATTTTGCGATTTCATTTTAGTTTAGTATTTAGTTATTTTGCGCGCGGCTGTAGAAAAAATTATTTATCGTTTAACAACTAATACTATCAACAACCAGATGGACTTGCCATGGGCAGCAGCCTTTCTCCGTTTCTAGCAGATGTATTTATGGACTTTTTGGAAAACAACTACATCATTTCACACAACAACCCAGAAATTCTTTATTGGTTCAGGTACGTGGATGATTATTTGTGTTTTCTGGACTGTGATACTCAAAAACCTATTAAATAAACTAAGCAATATCCACCAAAACATACCATTCACTCTTGAAGTTGAAAACAAAAACATAATCATAGATCTTTCAATTATGAGAAGATCAAACAATTTAGAATTTTCAATTTATAGAAAACCGACACAGACAGATCACACAATATCCAATCTCTTCAATCATCCACAGCAACATAAAATGGCCGCTTTTCATTGTTACGTTAATAGATTACTAAACATTCCACTATCAAAAAATAATTTTAATAAAGAAAGACAAATCTTGAAACAGATGGCTCATAATAACGGCTATGACCCTGGTTTAATAGACACTATGATTAACAAAACAAAATGCAAGAAACTTCGATCAGAAACCTACCTTACCCAACCTGCATCCCCTATAAAATATTTTTCCATTCCCTTCCTCGATGAAAATACCAATACAAAAATTTCCACCTCTGTTCGCCAACATTTAGTTAATTCTAAAGATAAAATCGACAACGTGTCAAAGAGTGGTATTTTTAAACTCAACTGTAATTCTTGCGAAGCCACATATATTGGCAGACCCTGTCGACCTTTAAAAACTCGAATCCACCAACACCTAACTAAGATCTCGTCAGTCTTTGGCGAACACTTGAGGTCTTCTAATTATATTTCCAACCCTATACAAAATTCCAAGATAATCCATAATATTTCTTCGAAAACCTATAACCGTTTAGACTTCATGGAAGATATAGAGATCAATAGAGAGATGAGCAGCAATGATTCTTGTCTAAATACTAGAGTAAACTTGAACAGGTCTTATATTCCTTTGCACAGACGTCTCCTTCAATAACTAAATTACAACATGGATGGATCTGTGTATGTGTGTGTGTATGTTTAATTAGGGCATGTAGGTTTCCAAAAACTAAAAAATATATTATAAAAAAATTACAACATAAGTTATGCGCATATCTATATGTGTGAGTGTGTATGTCAACCTTTAGTATATGTGTATGGAGGTATATATGTATATGGGTGCATCTACGGGTGCAGTGGCGTAGCTACCGGGTGGGCCTGGGGGGGCAAAGCTCCACGGCGCCAAGAGAAATTAGGCGCCGCTCCGAATTTATAAATATGCTAATGCTAACAATGCTCATGAGCTTAACTGAGTTTTTAAATTATATTTTATTTTTAATAAATAAATTAAATTATAATACAATCAGAGATTAAAGACCAAAATATGCATTAAACTTTTTACCCAACCAATACATTTTGTGGCAGGGATTTATTATTTATTCCACGTGGAATAAAAAGATGTATCCCAGCCCAGCGGCATGTGGTACATGTAAATTTGTAAAAACGCTGCGTAAGGCGGCATGCGACTTCAAAGACAAAAATTCCCATGATTTCGATGGTAAAAAACTATGTTTTTCAGAGTTCTTCTTCTTTCTTTCTTTACTGGATATGGGTTCTGTCTCTCAAGGGACAGCACATTTTGAAAGTGGTATCCAGAAAGCTGTCTGGCTCTAGGCCATGTTTCAGATACCAATTTTTTTAGTTTCCAGTTAATCAATATAATATTATATAAGTGCTGTGAAACTTGGGGGTGTATTTTTCTTCTCTGGCTCTGGCTCTTTTTTCTTCTTTCTTCAAGGGTGAGTACTGTTAGTATTGACAAACGCAACAAAGGAGATGACAACACAATCGGAGGGAACACAGAACTGAAAAGGAATCAATTATATATTTAATGTTGTATGGCTGTATTGTCAGTGTAAAAGGTTGGAAATTGAGAAATTTGACAGATGATAGAAATTGATCATCAAAGGTAAAGTCGGACTTGCCGCTGATGCAGTTCGATGGCTGAGGGGCAGAGGAGAAAAACCCTACAAAAACAGGTGGCGGCAAATGCCGTCAGTAGCAGTAGTTTTGTTTTTAACTGTTTTGATAGGGGCTAAGTGAAATCAATTTTTTTTTCTTCAAACGTCTGTAAATCCGTCATTACTCGACTGTGTAGGCGGCCGTGAAGTTTAACTTTTCCTCCGCCGGAGCTTTACTTTTCACTTTTCCGCCGGCGGAGGTAAAAGTGTTACCATAGCAACATAGATACAAACAAACAACAAAGCAAGCGTCAACAACTCAAGAATTATTAAACTAAAATTTGTATTTATCACTCAATTTGTGCACTGCATTTCTAAAAATCACTAATTTAGGAACAAATTGGTTATTATTTAATCGAACTTACTCAATAACTGCTTATCAATACGGAATTAAAACGCAATCGGATACGCAATCTTAAAAAAATAATTATTGTTGACAGTGTCCACTGACAGCTTGATGTTACATTATATTCACCGACACCGGTCTAAGCAAGGCCACCTACGACCGTGGTCTAAGCCGCCTTGCGAACCCATTTATCTTTAATAATAATTAGATATTATTACTATTAAAAAGAGATGTTTTTGCATTAATTTGTCGACATTTGAAGAAAAAACAGCATATTTTATTTGGAGGAAAAGTTACTTTTCATGGCTTGCTCTCTATTACCAGCCTCACTCCGTTCGGTTGTTAAACACGAGCGCGCCATGAAAAGTATCACTTTTCCTCCATATAAAATAATATACTATTATCGCATTCTTTTCGAAACTTATTACCCGTGCTGTTGACATTCATATTGTTGTATTTACAATTTTATATTATTGACTTTAAGGAATCTGTTAATCAATTTAATCGCGTTAATATTCATATTTCCAAGTACAGTGGAAATTGAAATAGGGGTAGGCATATTTTCTTTAATCACGCATTGATAGAAATCTAAGTTTGGGGTTATGTTTATAGGACATTCTAAAAAGATGTGATTAAGGTCATCTGTAAGAGTAGGGGGTTATGGTTTTCATTAATGTAAGGGGGCTTTGTCTCCATGCGCACTGGGTTATTTCAGCGTTTTTTTGGAGGGCCACAACTTTTATTGGAGGGCCGCAACCTTTACTGGAGGACCACTACTTTTACCTGCAGGCTAGAACCACCTTTTTCTAGTGGGTTGCTCTGCCAGCAGCAATTATCAGCCAATTTTGACACCGAGCTATCGAGACCTCGGCTAGATCTTCCCATCGGGGTCATCGAGAGGCAGTACCTGAGGTATCTATAAGTGCCCGGCGGCGTATCCACCACAGTTCGACGACCGGATTTGGGATATTGTACAGAAGCTTAATCTTCCATTGATCCGTTTGTTTATCTGTTTAATATAATCGCTCTTAATTTTCCTTCTGTTAGTATAAATCAAACATTTACCGCTAAGCTTCAAGATAGCTCATTAACTTATTTTCATTTATTCACTGGTTTATCGGACCAGTTAATCTGATTGCTCTGAATTTTCTCTCTTTTTAAGATAAGTCAAGCGTTGGCTCAATAATTTTATTTTTGTTATTCATTTATCAAGTAATATAACCGCTCTGGTTTCTCTCTTTATAATATGAATCAAGCATCGACAGCCACGCTTTCAATAGTTTTATTCTAGTTTTGTTCTTTTATTGACCACAGATACAAAGAGGACTTTCTTTAATGCCTATCATATTTAGATATTTGTCTGTAAGACAATGGCCTGTTCTCATCAATCAAGGTTATGAGATATCTTTTTACGACGTACGGATGTTTTTTTTATAAAATCGAGTTTTTGGAAAGCTATCCTGAATTTTTGCATACCATCTTCCATTCCGCTTCAGAGAGGATTTCCATATTATGTTGTGCTCTTTCATTATAGAATTTTTTATTATACTTAAAATGCGATCTTTATATAAGGGTAAGTTCTTGGGGATATCAAGCTGTCTGCCTATGTTGGCTAGTTTGTCTGCATTCTCATTTCCCTTAATTTTTGTATGTCCTGGTATCCATGCTATGCCAATGTCCCAACCTGCTTCTAGTAGGCTTTTTGTTTTAAGGGTGTTATAATCCAAATCTGAGTTTATATGATTTTGATTCATTCTTTCAATGGCACTTTTAGAATCTGTAAATATTATCGTTGTTTTAACATTCTTCCTAAATAAGTATATTAATGCTTCAGAGCATAGGTATATCATATTCATCAAGCAGTCTATAACTGAAATTGTATTTGAATTTAGGGCAATGGATTCCAACTCCAGTTTTATTCCCCTTTTAAGATCCACCTGTATAAATAAATGTATATTATTCATTTTTGTATTTTTTCGTGTTAATCAAAAATAGTGTTTTAATGCATGTGTCTTTTTTGTTCAAGTTCAAAGTTATAATATTAAGTTTTTTTTTATTTGAGTTTCGTATTTGATGTGAAAACAAGGTAATTTGTCAAGTTTTTCTATTTTAGTTCTGTATTGGAAGAAATGATTACATGCTTGTTGTAAATATGGTATATCTTTTCCTCTCCAGTAATTATTAGCATTTATCATATGATGTATTTTAATTGCTTTTAGCCTAGGTATAATGGGGTGATTAAAAATATTGATTATTTTTGATAAAAATTTCGTTGCAAGCCATCGTTGCCTAAATTCAAACATCATTTGAAGTGCTTGGAATTGTATATTTTTAATTTTGTTAAATTTTTCTTATTAATGTTTAGGAGAAATGCTCCATATTCTATGTGTGACATGACGAGTCCCAGGTAGATATTAGACAAGGAGGTCAGAGTTTCGTATTTAGGAAGTACCATTCGCCAGTCTGAATAACCTAGCAATACTAAGAATAGAAGGTGAATTTGCCCAAAAAAAATAATTTTGATCAAATAGTCGATCAATTTACGTCGATTTAAAACCGAAGAAATACTGTAATGTTTAATTAATTAATTAATTAAGGTTACACATTTTTAGTTTACGTTTTTATATGTATGTACCTGTTGGTTGCTTGCCGTTTATATATTTTATAAAATATAAGTTTAATATTATGATGTATTATTTTTGGATTAATTTGCGTATATACACAAAATATAGGGTTGTTTTAGGCGCCAGCGGATAGACTTGCCCTCCGGCGCCAACATTTCTTACGGGTGTATGCATATGTGTGTATTTGCACATAAGACGTGTATACAACTATTTTAAGTATGGGGGGGGGGGGGCGCTTATCGATTTCAGTCTCGTGGTGTAGAGGTTTATACAGCTGGGTCTCACCTGGACGGCCGAGGTTCGAACCCCGTTGCTATTTTTTATTATTCTTTTTTAAATTATGTGTCTAAACAGTTTTTATCTTGATTTTGGGTATGTCTTGGGTTAGATTGGGTTAGCACCTGGTTAGTTTCCTTTTCTTGAGCCCCCGTAGCGAGCGAAGCGAGCGCAGGGCCATGCAGATTGACCAATGGAAAGGCCGATTTGTATATAGTGCACTATTTGTGTAAAGGACCTTATAATGCGTCTAATTGAATATCTGAAATTTAGATGCCATTCAAAACCTGAAAAGGGTCAAGTCGCTAAGACTGCTTAAAAATTTGAATAATGGGTTATAACAGCCTCCTCTTTCTATGTAATTTGTGATGCAATTTTAATTTGATTTTAATTTCAATGTTTAACCTATCTGATGTCCAAGAGTTTGATTGTTTGACTAGCACAGTCTAGTCAAACAATCAAACTCTTGGTTCCTGACAAAGTGAGTACATAACCTAACATTTTTTCAAAGCTTTTACTTGCATTTTTAACAAATTCCAATCTATCCAATATGAAAAACAAGATTGTTCCCTTTCCTTCAGGAAGCACTCACAAGGCCGAAAGCGCTCTGCCTTGTATTACTAATTAAATGATTTTGCACGACATTATACAAAGCTTTCAATTTAATTAATTTTATTGACAGTATTGATTAATGTGTCCCAAAAACAAAGTTTTCATTGTCAAATAAGTTTTTTTAAATGTAACACCCTGTATATTTTATCAAATTTTGACTCTTTATTTAATTCTACATCGAAAATGTATAATTTACTATACGTTTTTTGCTAGTATTTGAGATAAGTAAGTAAATAATAGTATATTAAGTATCAAGAACAGTAAGGACAGTTTACCGATCGACGACAATGTTTGGCGAATGAGCGAAGCAAAGTCGCCAATATTGGAGGAGATGCTTATACTACTTTTTGTACGCCCATTATGAACACAAAGACATTGACTAAGCAAATATCTTGAAAATGGTAAAAATTGTGTTTTGGATAATTATTTCTGCCC
>MU192590.1:0-23727 GCA_016904865.1 Pissodes strobi | reverse complement strand
TTTTAGTTTTGTATATATACATATACCATGCATGGTGTGACGTAACAATTCATGTGTATTATGACGTCATAAGCACATCTCAAGGCGTTGTATCTGCCTCATTTTTCGGCTTAGGGAAAAAAGAAAAAACACATGTTTACATATTTTTCATGGGCTATCGAAATCAGCACTAATAATAAAAAAAAAAAAAAAAAATAAAATTGATGAAACTTCCTCATTGTCAGGAGAGCTATTCTATAACAAAGCGTACCTAATGAAGCGATAAAAGTGATTATTTCTTCATTGACAGATAGCGCCCTCAAACAATACGGAAATACTTACAATAAATAGGGGAATTTCTGTTTTTCTAAGCGCCAACAAATATATAATAAAACCGTAAACTTATTCTTGAGCTCCTAAATATTCAATTGTCTTCGGAGTCATCCTACTCAAACAAAAGACGAAGCGGTTATAAAAAGTTTTCTCAATGGAACATTTAACATAAGACCCCCAAAATCAAAATACTCAATTACTTGGGATTCCTACCCAGTTCTACAGCGCTTAAAGAGCATGTACCCTCACGAATTCTTAAATCTACAAATCTAACTTTAAAGCTAGTAACACTCTTAATACTAATAACGGCACACAAATCACGGACAACCCGGAAGTAAAAATAGACAATATTTTTAAATATGAATACATAATTGAAATCAGATTCCCGGATAAAATAAAAGCAAGTGGCTTAAACAGGCTTCAACCTAGTTTGATATTACCTTATTTTATTAATCAACCTGAACTATGTATAGTCACACTATTAGAGACTTACATAGAACGCATAAAAGGAAAAAGGGTGCTACCAGTCAATAAAAGGTGAATAGTTCGTTGTATTAGCAGACACAATCGATCGTACCCTCCACTGTCTGCAATTGCAGTTGCAGCTAGTGAACATACCTATTTTTTTGTTCAAAAACAGAAATTACGGCATTCACAGATACTGTAAATATGCTAATAGATCGTTGCATTTGCAGATGCAATCGATACCACAAGTAGCAAAACCAAACAAAATGTAATACTCACTCACAAAAAGCCCTATCACCCAGACAACAGTCAAACCATTAGCAGATGGGTCAAGTTAATACTAAAAGCCAGCAGTATAAACACGGAAATCTTTGGGGCACACAGCACGCGACACGGGGCAACTTCAGCAGCTCAAAGAATGGGAGTTACATTACAAACCATTTAGAAGACAGCTGGCTCGACAGAAAAATCAAAAGTATTCTCGAAATTCTATAAAAAACTTGGCGTGGGTAATCCCACTGGATTGGCATCTTGTTTATTGAACCATAAACTCTAAGGAATCATATAAATATTAAGCTACAATTATAACTGACTTACCAACTTGTTATCATATTACATAAGAATATTGGTATGGTATTAAAAATAAGTTAAAGGTTAATATCAGTTAAGCGTTAAACATGATATATGTACCTTCATGATGTGTGTTATTAAATCTAATGGTTATAAATTTGAATTTTAGTTTATAAAAAGGGCCTTACAAATCTAGGACTACAGAAAACTCGCAGTTTTCAGTTAATGTAGATTACATCGCAAGTACTTTAAACATCTACAAAGTGTAATGAGGGATGGCGGAGATGCGAAGGATAATTACAAGATCAATCGACTTACCTGTAAGGAAGATCGATCGGAATTATCCGAGCATCTCCGCCATCCCTCATTACAAACCCACCCAGTCTTTACCTTCTCCCTATCACCCCAAATGCAATGTAATCAAAAATCTCACGAACCAAAATTGTAATGACGCATCAAGGCGATGCATGAGCTCGAGCGGCTAGCCAGGGTCGGCTGAATCACCATGTTTTTAGATAACTTCTTTAAAAATTGTACCGATTGGGAAAAAGTTGTATACTACAAAGTGTAATGAGGGATGGCGGAGATGCTCGGATAATACCGATCGATCTTCCTTACAGGTAAGTCGATTGATCTTGTAATTATTTCTTTCTAGAATTGATTTTTTAGCCATTATTATAATTTTTTTTTTAAATAAATGTTATTAATATTTAAAATGGAAAATTAAGTAAGTTTAATAAAGCTAAAGATTCTTCTTTATTTTTTGCAGTTGTAGATATATTTATATCAATACCTTTTATATCATTAGATGTTTCATAATTAATTTCAGGAAAATTATTTGTTCTTTTATTCCTGAATTATAATTACCTGATTCATCAAAAGAATTTTTTGATAATCCTCTAAAATCTCTTTTCTAGGTATTACGTTATCTGGCTCTTGGTAGTAATATTCAAGGTGCTGTAAATTACAATAAGGTGATTGTAAGCAGCTACTCTTTTTTTCTTTACATAACCTCACAATCACACGTAATAAAAGTCAAGATTTACCTTGCGATTGCTCTGGAAGGTGACAGCTAGACTTTAGCACACAAGAAAAACATTCAGAATCTCATTTCTAATATTTTTCGTCAGTACGCACACCCTCGACGCGCATCGTAAACCAGCCATTAGAATCGGTGTCGCCCGACCATCGCTTTAAGTTTATTATTACATTTGGGCAGTGCCTGACAAAAGGGGAAAATATGTTTGCTGGGAACATAAATCTTATAACTGCAGTCTTTTTTTTCTTTCCCGAAAGAAAGACAAAGGTAGGTAAATTGTAAAAACATTCTATATTTGTTTCGAACCTATTGTATGTAAAGGGCACTAAATGTGGCGATTTTAGACTTATTAGTCTAATGAGTCACAGGCTCAAGATCTTTTTGCGAATAATACAAAACCGGATATTCCTACTATGCGAAAGTAAAATGAGTGACAAACAATTCGGATTTAGAAGTGTTCTGGGGACCAGAGAGGCTTTATTCTGTATGTGCGTTCTGCTCCAGAAAAGCTGTGAATTCCGAAAGAATGTCTACATCTGCTTCATCGACTTCGAAAAGGCATTTGACCGAGTACAACACGACCCACTTTTTAAATACATGGAAGTAACAGAACTAGACAACTATGATATCAGAATACTAAAATACCTATTCTACAACCAAGTGGCCTCCGTCCAAATCGAAGACAATCGTACTCAAAAACTGCCCATTAAACGTGGAGTACGACAAGGCTGTGTCCTATCGCCGAGCTTTTTTAACCTGTACGCAGAAAAAATATTCAAGGAAGCTTTAGATGACAGACAAGAAGGTGTAAGATTCTGCGGAGAAACGATCAACAATATTAGATACGCTGACGATACAGCTATTCTGGCAGAAAATCTGGAAGACCTCCAAACATTAATAAATCTAGTGAATGAAGCAAGGTCGGAGAGGTCTCAAAATCAACACTGCAAAAACAAAGTGGATGAGAGCCGGAAAAGTATATATACATCAGCGGGAGATTTGGGTCGATGGGGAGGAGATAGAGAGCGCGTAAACCATTTTAAATATCTAGGCAGCTGGCTTAATGCGAATGCGGACTCTGAGTGGAAATTATATCCCCACCTTCCCGGATAAACAAAAATTTTGGAAAAAATTGAAAAAAAAAGGTAAAAAATTGTTCGGAAAGTTAATAAAAAAAGTATTATAAAACGAAATAAGAAAAAATATATATAAGAACAAAAATATATAAAAAAAAATATAGAAACGCGGGTTTCGGCGAAAAAAAGGGGTTCATCTATGAGGTCGGGGATGGCAAAAATGGAAAGAAAAAAATGTTTTATGAAAAAAAAACAAAATGTTTTTAAAAAATGGGATATATTTGAAAAACACGTAAAAAAATTTTTGAAAGTGAATAAAAGTATTATAAAACGAAATCATAGAAAAAAACAAAATTGTTGAAAGTGAATAAAAGTATTATAAATGAAATAAGAAAAAAAAACAAAATTGTTCGGAAATTTAACAAAAGTAACCAATAACGCAAAAAAATTTTGAAAAGTGAATTAAAGTATTATAAAACGAAATAAAGAAAAATAAATAATACAAACAAGTTAGAAAAACTCGGTTTCCGGCGAAAAAAAAAAGGAAAAAAAATCTAAGTGATCTCTTATATCTTTTGAAATAAGCTCTGTTGGTGAGCGCCGAAATATGCGGGAAAACCTATATACATACAATACAATGTTACTATTAATATCCGAAATACGCATAAAAACTAAGCATTTTAGGAATTATGAATCAGTAATTATCTTTTACTTAATGTCGATAGTAAACAAACAAACTTATATAGAAAGTTATATAATATGCGTGGTCCTCCGCTCCACTCTGGGAATTCAACTAGAGAAACTATCCCAATCTGACCCAGTTCTATCCAAAAAACATTTTTATAACTTTTTTACGTCTAATATGTTTGGTTTATATCGATATTTAAGCGTTTTAGTAATTACCAATAATTCCCAATTTGCTTAGGTTTTATGCATAATATCTAACGTATTTTGGATATTAGCAGTAACATATCTATACATACTATATACAAAGTCCCATACTATTTACATAGTATCCGAAAAATACATGATAAATAATACAAGATAATGCGAATACCCAACTGTTTACGAAATTTGCAAAAAGCGTAATACGGACCTGAAATTTCCCTTTTAAAAATGACCGACGTTAAAGGAATTTCAGAGAGAGTATTCTGATTAATTTTTCTTCTGTGACTTTAGTTTACTGATATAACCGTTTTCTATGTCTGATATATTTATGATAGGAGCGGATAAAGAGGAACGCGATCGGTCTTAAATGTACCTAATGATATATTCTACGTACTGAACAAAATGCTTTAATTTCAAATGAGTGAATATTTATGCTGGCTGATGTGTTATAACATTCATATCTTTCCTACTTCAGTTTTTTTTAAAAGCTTCAAAAGTAAGCACAAATTAAAATATCATTTTACTTTTTAATTGCAAAAATGAACCTCGGTAAACCGCAACGCGTGACATCGCCGTGTTACCGCGTGTCATCACTCCGTTTTGGCTTCGCATCAAAGGGATGCTAGCCGCTTGATTCGACAAATCTGGACGGGACCGCGTATCAGAACGTTTTGCATATTTAGTTGAATTTTAACCAGTGTAGCGGTCAGTTTCTATTTTTTTGTTTCGAGTTAGTATTTGTTTTTCTAAAATCAAGAGGGAATGGACACAGGAGACAACTTTAACATTTAGAGAATTATATGGGGAAAAGGAAATATTGTGGTATACAATAAACCCACACTATTTATATTGCCTTTTAATATTCCTACGAAGAGCTTTGCCAACTTCTGGAACTTTTTCACTTACTGATTGCTTAGAAATTTTAAGTAGGTACGGACTGCAGGCAGGTGAATGAATCAACAGTAATACAAATCTGAACTTTACAGCTAGCCTCTCTTGGATATTTATAGCTTTCCTCAAAAAAAGTGGTCCAATTAAATTCAAAATCTGTTCGTGACATTCTCGTAAAATTTTTATATATAAAAACCGCTAATTTTTTTTAAATTTTAGAACCTGAAGTAAATGGTTTTCTCCATATTTCAGTCTTTTAGTGTAAAGATGTTGCTGCTACCATCTTTTTTGTTTCATTTTTCTTTTATTACGTAATAAATGATCTATAACTGTATGTGCTGCTGCAACATCCATGATGACTGACTGTTTTTTTGTTATCTAAATGAGCTGTAGTATAATCAGCCCGGGCCTGAATGAGATAAGTAAAGTTGTGCTTTGTCTTTATTGTGCCAACGACCGTCAAAATAGGTTAAAAAGAAAACCAATACCTACGTTGTGTTATTATTATATCTTGTACAACTTTACTTACCCCGAATACGCTTCGACGAAACACAATTAGGGAAATTTAAGGGAAAGGTGCGTCATGTGAATTAAACCACAGATTCCTAATATGCCCAATTTATTAAAGAAAACGTGCCAACTTATTAGTGAAAAACGTGCCGGACTCAGCCTGGAATTCACGAAGGGAAAGAGTACGGCAGAGAAACCCTCGATCTAAATTCCTAAACCGAATTATGCTGTAGGTACAACCTTTATTAGTATAATAATTAATTAAATTACTGTCTCCCGCACCACAATTTGTCGTTCCACACTTGTGACAATACTACAATATATTCAATACTGAAGAGTTTGGTATTAGTTAGCCAGACGTCGCCAGCAGGTCCTATGTCCCATACGGTAGGCTACTCAGCTATAGTTGCAATTTGAGCCCAATATCTCTAGAATGATCCTTTATCATTTCGGGTGCTTACAAGCAAATGGCACCAAGTCGAAAATCAAGGTTACAAATTAAGGTTGATTACTTCACATAGGTTTCTAATTTAAACCAGAAATCTAGGCTTGATAGTAACAACGCCTTTTTTACATAATTATACAAAAGCAAATCATTAAAACAAGATAAAATTGGTTAAAAGGAACGACTTAGTGCGTTTTATCCGTAAGCCCATGATTTATAGCTAGGATATTCGCCCAGTCAGGGGATGAAAAGGTTAGTAGAATTATCAAGTCCCTTGCTTACATTACAATCACAGTCATACTAAAACTAAAATTCCAGCACGAAAAGACAGCAAACAATACATTTTTGTTTTCATTAAAGCAGTGTTATTCACAGTATAAAACGATTTTATTAAATATATACACATGTTATGCCATCAAATATGAATTATACATGAGAATAAAAGAAATACCTGTACAAATTATGTTAATAACAATATTATAAATTTTACTAACATGTAATACTAGATAAAAGAAAAACCATTCACAATTTAAACTGTTCACTGCACCGGTTTCAAATTTTATGTCGCCGTTTTCGAACGATACGCTTTCGGATCTCTTTCAAAAAAAAAGTCGCCAAACCCGATTTCAATTTATGACTTGTTTTTCTCTTTTTCTTGCTTTACATATATGGGGTATCCCAAAACCGAATGTATAAGGTCTAATGAAATAATATTTTAAATAGGCGGGTTACCTCAGAGCGGAACTCTTCGAACGCGACGATGACACGTGACCAAGGACATATAAAAAAAATGTCTGCACGCGACGATAACAGGCGAATATGACAGTGGTGACAGGCACCGAAGTTCGCCTCGTCGTGAAAATGTTCGCGACTCTGTCACGTCACGGGGTTTTGTCACAAGTCTGGACGCACCTTAAAATTAAATACATAGTCAACACTTTATTAAATAGTTTAACTACTGGTTACAAAACTAATATCCCTCATGGAGGTCATATATGGCTCTACGTTTAATAGATTCTTAAACAAAACCTATGGTATTTATATCTTTAGACAGAGAGTTAAACGTTCTTATACAGTAGTATATTCAATAAATAAAGGCACAAGCAAAACCGTATTTAGTCATATGCTTGAATTTCCAATAGATTTGACAGTCATTCCTTTTTTAACTCCGTCCATATTTGTGATATGCTGGTCTCTAAGTGCCTTTTCACACATGGGATAAGATCAACCGGCATCGGATATCCGATCGCGAGTTACGTAACATTAAATGAAAGCATTCACACGTTTCTCGGAAGCCGGAAACGTGCTGGATAAACATCGGACGAAACCTCAGCACCATCGTCCGATTCCGGACGCCGGATATCCGGTGCTAGACACATCGGAGGGTACGAAAGCAAATTAGAGCTTATACACGTACCCGATTTTTTGTCTCCGGCAGTCATCCGACAGATGCGAAAGGGTTTAAATCGTGTTACGACAATGGCGGAAAACATTGAATTAGACACCGAGCAGTGAATAAGCTGGGTGGAGGCTAGGACTGTCTTGTGGGGCAAGACGCTAATTTGTTGTGCAGCACATCAAAGAAAGAAACTGACATACGAAAATAATTTAAAAAAAAACTTCTCCCCGTTTTCTCGCAGGTCTTCAAACAATGTATAAAAAACTCCTAGCTGTTCTCTTTTTAAATTAATTGGATGCACCCAATAAATCCTTTGCCTTATTTTTTATGGCGAATCCTGCGATATAGAACGCTAGTGCAATTATGCGTTGTTAATCCATGGTGGACGGAACTAACGAAACTAAAACACTTTTCAATAATAAACAATATTCAAACCGGGTGCTAATCGGAGAGGTGTGAAAATTAGAGATAATGGGATATCCGACGTCAGATATCCGATGTCGGACTCGTGTGAAACGGGGCTGAGTCCCTTTTCACACATGCCGGATAAGATCATCCGGCATCGGATATCCGATCGCGAAGTACGTAACATTAAAGGAAAGCTTTCACACGTTTGTCCGACAGACGGAAGCCGGAAACGTGCTGGATAAACATCGGACGAAACCTCACCATCGTCCGATCCCGGACGCCGGATATCCAGTGCTAGACACATCGAATGGTACAAAAGCAAATTAGAGCTTATACACGTACCACGTACCCGATTTTTTATCTCCGGCAGTCATCCGACAGAAGCGAAAGGGTTTTCATCGTGTTACGAAAATGGCGGGAAACATTGAATTAGACACCGAGCAGTGAATAAACTTGGTGGAGGCTAGGCGACTGTCTTGGGGTTGTCTCAAAGGAAGAAACTGACATCCGAAAATAATTTAAAAACTTCTCCCCGTTTTCTCGCAAGTCTTCAAACAATGTATAAAAAGCTCCTAGCTGTTCTCTTTTTAAATTAATTGGATGTACCCAATAAATCCTTTGCCTTCTTTTTTTATGGCGAATCCTGCGATATAGAATCGCTAGTGCAATAATTGCGTGTTGTTGATCCATGGTGGACGGAACAAACGAAACTAAAACACTTCAATAATAAACAATATTCAAACCGGGTGCTAATCGGAGAGGTGTGAAAATTAGAAATAATCGGATATCCGACGTCGGATACCCGATGTCGGACTCGTGTGAAACGGGGTTAATAGTATATTTCATTACCAGTCCGGAAACTATGGGCTTTTCCGGTGCGCGCACGACATTTTCTGGTGTGAGGCGTAGCCGAACATTGGAAGGCCATCTGCACACGGTGTTTCTCGTCATAGACGCGTACAAGATTCGTCTTGTCGCGACGATTTCTATATGTCTAAAGATCTGTACACGGAGCGTACGCCTTAGAATCCGTAATCGTATTTCTCGGTGTTTTATTAGTAGTCAAGATGTCAAGTGATGAAGAGGACTTACTTTTGTTACAATATCTTCGTCATCGCAAAAAGAAGAAACGAAGAAAATTTTGGGTGCATCCCTACCTCCAAAAAATGTTAATAGAAGGTTATTTATTCCGCCAAGGAGTTATCCGAACACGATTCTAAATTCCAGACATTTTACAGAATGTCTAAAAACACATCAGACCTGGTAAACATTGTTGGCTCTGCCATTCAAAAACAAAATACTAACACGCGTGCATCGTTTGATCTCTCATTCTTTAAGGTTTTTACCTTTAAAAAGTATATACCTACTCTGATAGCGTACTGCTCGTGACTTCCGCTCGACTCCCGGCGTCTTGCAGCTATTCTGGAAAATATCGTTTATTTACAAGTGGGTACGGACAGTGTAAACTTTGTAGTCTCCAGCCGTTGAGCCGCGACCCAGCTGAGTTGGACGGAAACCGTTGTTTAAATAAAGGCTCAAACAACGACGGAAACATAACGAGAAATCTGGAGCCAATTTTTTAGTTTTTTGTTATGCTAGTACATATAATTGACAAGCGTCTAGAGATCAGGTATTATTATGGCGTATTAACACGGGAGGCAACACAACCTCGCGCTAAAACCTAATACTTTTTCCCTTATATAATAAATAGCTATTGTACTCTGGTTCTGATGTATTTGTGACAAGTAAGGTCAGAATAAATAAAATAATTTTACTTAAAATTAGACTGCATCGCTGTATAATTTTAACCCAATTTTTTACCCTTTATGCTTATTTTGTAACTAAATATCTGCAAATTCAGCACTTGAAATTAGGAAACCGGAAAAACTTTTCCCGGGCGCTCGCATCGGAATAGTATATTGTGTAACTAGTAGAAAAGCAAAGTATTCCTGGACGATGGTGGTAATTGCTGGACGATGCGTAGCCGAGGCCAGCAACATAGGAGTCCAGGAATGTGCTTTTCCTACAAGTTGCACATACTATTTTCTATCCGATCGGAATTAATTAGAATAGGTATCTACCTAAGTATTTATAAAAATAGAGCCAAATATTACTATAAATAAAAAAGGGTCTTTAAATTTAGACAACATAATATCACGGCACATATAAGGGACGTCGAAAATGATAGTTTTCAGAGAGGTATTATGAAATAGTATATTTCATAACCAGTCCGGAAACTAGGCTTTTCCGGTGCGCGCACGACACTTCCTGGTGTAAGGCGTAGCCGAACACCGAAAGTCGTGCAAGCACGGGAAAAGCTGTTTTTGGACGTGTAATGAACGATATTTTTCATAACACCTCTCTGAAATCAAAACATAAAGTTATTATAATTTTATGTAGGTATCCAAAAGCATGTCATAATGCATTTTGAATAAAAATGTAAGCAAACGTCAAACTTGCAAGACAAGCAAGACATAGGTGTATCTAAGGCAAGGCGCGCATTGAAGTAGTGTGGTAGTGGTGAGGCATTGGAATGATGCGAAGCATAGTGATGGTGAACATTTGGCGTGGCGATGGATCGCGGCGAAGTGGTATGAAAGTGATTTAGTGCGCACTGCAGTAGCAAACAACGTATGGTATCACCGATTCATCATTTATGTCATCCTCAGAGGGTGAAGATGCTCTTTTTTGTACAACTTGCCAACCTAAATGCTAAAAATTAGGAGAAGGAAAAATACTATTGGGTTCATCCTCTCTGGCAGAAAAATAAAAAACTTGGGTTTTTACGTTTATAAAAGGGATTTAAACTTGGACAGCACCAAGTGCGGTTACGGCACGCAAATGAGTAATAATAATAGGCAATAAACTGTACTTTACCGCACGCGAGTAGGAAGGAAAAATAAGTTACTTGATTATTGTCCTTCTTTTCAGGTATTTCGCAACCGGCTGCAATCTAAAGGCAGTAAAGGCACCATCATGTTATTTTTTGAGACGTCATACTACCATTATGGAAATAATTGCGACAACTTCAGAAGTAATTTGGAAAGTTCTATAACCAGCTCACCTTTCTAACCCTACCGAAGGGAGGCATTAAAAGAAAGTAATTTTGGCATTAAAAGAAAGTAATTTTGGAAAGAAATTAGTCATCGGCACTCTAGACTTAAAAGACCCACCTCCATTACCGGGAGAAGACACAGATTTTCCATTTTATTTTGCTGCAGACGAAGGTTTTTCCATTGATGTGCAGTATGGGAGCCATATCCTAAAAGAGGCTCAATAAATAAATAGAGGGTGTTCAATGGTAGGTTATCAAGAGGTCGCAAATCACCCAACTAGCATTTATGGTGGCAGATACGTAACTGCGACTATCAAAGCCACCACAAAGTGGGCGGTGACCATCGGCGGCTACGTCGTATATTCGTAGCTGCTAAGTAACTGGGGCCAAAATGGGGAAATATTTTGAGTAGCCGGGTAGTGTCTCGGGTAGTTTTTGCCACTAAAAGAGTTACTATGATGTATTACTATAAAGTAGCCTACTGGTGAATACGACTTATCTGTTACGAAGCTGCCTAGTCGCGAGTTCGTGGCAGCCAAGTGTTTTCCACCGACATGTGGAACTTTCGTTAAACTTAAACTTTATTCGCAGCGACCTCTTATTCATGCAATTTCACACTTCATAAAAATAAATGTCATGATGGAAGCCATTATAATTTTTTTGTTATTTACCATGCGATTTTAACGCCTTTGTAGGTAGATTCCAAAACGCAATCGACTTTACTGAATAAAATAGTGGGTTTATATGACAAAATTTTCGAGCGCCTCTCAAAACATTTCAAATGATCATATTATTTGAAATAGAAACTCATGTAGTAATAAAAAAAAGTATATTAAGTAATTTGCTTGAAACTGGCGTGGAACTTTAAAATGTTAGTCCACCATCAAAAGCTAAGGAAAAAAAGCTTTAGTTTAGGTACATTTAGCTTGAAAACGCAAAATGTTTGAGCCATTTGTCTGTTCGTCTGAAAAGTCATGAAAAAAATATGGCCGTTTAATCCAGAGAATACTTTATAGTTCCATATGCTTCCACAAAGTACCGGGAACAATAATATATTAGGCCACCCCTACCCCTTTGGAACCTTAAAATCTTCGGATTGATAAAGTGTCAATTGTAACTACTCAGAGGCGACTTTATAGAAAGAATAACTTTATAGTGACCTAGGAGGGTAGCAGTAACCATTTTGCTACTTTCAATGCTACTATAAATTAGAAGTAACTAGGTGTCGTGGCCGCGACTGTTTAGAGAAGGAAAGTCTGCTACCAGGGCGCTAGAAGTAGTGCAAGAGATAGCGGATGAGGCAAATGAAAGGGCCGGCCGTAAAAGGTGCGCCCTGATTGCCATAGATATCCGAAATGCCTTCAACTCTGCCCCATGGGAGGGTATATTGCAGGTGCTCCGAAGTTTGGGCATAGCACCGTATGTCTACAATCTGATAGCTAGCTATCTAGAGGATAGAAAGCTTCTAGTAGGAAAACACATGAAGTTGGAAATAACATGCGGGGTACCTCAGGGATCTGCTCTTGGCCCAACACTCTGGAATGTGTACTACGACGGTATACTAAGGCTGCCAATCCCTAGAGGAGTTAAAACTATAGGGTACGCCGACGATGTTGGAATAGTGGTGGTGAGCAAGGATGGAGAAGGGCTACAAGAAACATCAAACAACACCCTCAGAGAGATAGTACAATGGCTGAAAAGCAAGAGACTTACTCTAGCACCGGAGAAGACGGAAGTAGTAATTCTGGCGGGAGGTCGTATGGTCAAAGAACTCGCGATAAAGGTTGAAAATGTAACGGTTTACAGCCAGGAATTCATAAAGTACCTGGGTATACACTTTGATAGGAATATGAGTATGGGTAAACATATAAGGATAATAGCGGAAAAAGCATGTAAAGCTATTGGAAATATAAGCAGGCTGTTACCAAACATAGGAGGCCCAAGAGAAAGCATCAGGAGGATACTGTGCTCCGTTGTAAATTCTATAATGCTTTACGGTGTAACCATATGGAAAAGAGGACTGAATAGAAAAGTGTATGCACAGGCTTTGATGAGAGTACAGAGAAAGGCCGCAATTAGGATCGTGAGCGCGTACAGAACTTCGTCGACCAGAGCCCTTCTGGTTCTGGCCAGAACTCCACCAATACACCTACTGGCGGATGAAACAATAGCTGTTCAACAAGGTGAACCGAGGAACACAGCAAGACAGAGGACCACTACAAGGTGGCAGCAGGAATGGGATGAAGAGGCTGACACGGGTCGCTGGACCCAAAGATTAATACCTTCACTGGAACCTTGGCTAACAAGAAAGCATGGCGAAACGACGTACTATCTTACACAACTGCTGACGGGTCATGGCTGCTTTCAGGCCTACAGACAAAGATTCAGAGTAGCAGACAGCGTAACATGTATGTATTGCATAGATGTGGATACTGTCGAACACACATTTTTTGATTGCTCTATGTGGAGAGAGGAAAGAAATAATGAGACACAAAGAATGGGGGAGATTACACCGGACAACATTATACAAAAAATGCTACTCAATCATGAGAACTGGTGTCAAATTTGCGTGCTTGCAGAAAAGATTATCAGAAAAAAGGAACAAGACGCAAGAAGGATAACGAGACTTTGACTAGAAGAACTATAGTACAGCCTGACGATCTCCGAAGTAATGCCCACGCAGTTCCAGGGATACGTCCACTGATAGGCAAGGGGAAAGGGTTTAGTCGGTCGGTGACTACTGGAGATAGCGCCAACCCGACACTATCCGGGCAACTTAGATCGCTATGTGCCAAGCTCGGATGTCTGATAGCAGATTCCTAAACCCCATAAAATAAAAATAAAAAAAAAACTCCGGAACTTAAATTGTTACTATATAGTAACAAAAACTTAATGGAGGCATTATGGTAGCACTTGTTAGTGACCGCTACTTCAAAAAGTTACTATAAAGTTTTTGGTCTTTTATGGTGTCATATTCGAAGATTCTGGTAGTTCCAGCTACTTCTTTAAATTACATGTTTGCCACTTGGAATCAGGGTGTTTTCCACTTTTATGGTAGGTAGGCACTAACCGGCCACTCTCGAAATATACTTCAAACTGACTATTCCTTATAGACTAACATTTTAAGTGGCAGGGTGGGTTTGGGAACTATACTTTAGGGGCAGTGACATTTTAAAAAGAACTGGGAACTATATTTGCTAGTTGGGCAGTTGAGTGCTCGCTTAATATAATACAGTGGACACTATTGTTCAAGCAGTATGCGTACTGTATACTTTTATTAAAAAAGTTAAAAAAGATGGCAGATGTGTTTTAGCGTCCACGAGGAAAGAAAGGGTACGATGATGACATAGAAGTAGAAAATGAAGAACAACAACGTGATCCGAGACTCTCAAATCAAAGAAGAGCTATACCAATCCAGCAATTGCTACACGGGAGAAATTCTGCGATTTTTTCTTCACAGTGGATGACTCACTTAAAGGCCAAAAAGATGTACAGAAAATAAAAGTATTAATATTTTAGCTAGATATACAGTGTCTAAAAAAAATAAATATTTTTCAATGTTGGCCTACAAATAATAGCTATGAGAACACTGGAGAATCAAAAAAAATAACTAAATGATGCCTTTTAATAAAAAAATATTGTTTTCAATAAACCAAATTTGTTATTACTTTCCAATGTCTTTTTCAATTTTGACCAAGGGCCGCTCTCATAATATGATTATCCTACCGCGTATTGTCATCCAGACAGGGATATGCCTCTACAAGGGTTACAAATTTCATGTTGAATTTTTGGCCGTCTCGCATGTTTTTAGTTTTTCATATATAATTTCACTTTAATTAACTTCAGATCCGGGTAACAAAAATACGCAGTTGCAATGCAAAACCGACGTTGTCACCAGCCGCTTGCCATTCGAAAATTAAGCTTGTTCGAGATTAGTGGCACCAGACTGACTGTGATGTAAGTACACCTGTAAAATACCACGTTACCGCTACTCCATTTTGATGCGCGCGTCTTCATTTGTTTGCATAAGCTTTAGTGATTCTATCTGCCACTTGGTTACCACGCCACTGTCACGTCATTTGCTGATCACTTCAGTGCGCGCCTTGCCTAATATTTATCAAGCGTTGCTAGGGCTATGTGTTTTTGTATGCTTAGTGTTAGTTGAATAGGCAGCTAGTTTTGATGTATTTGAGACAAGTAAGGTCTGAATAAATAAAATAACTTTACTTAAAATTAGACTACTGACGCTAAAATGTACTAAATTAATTTTGTAGACTACATTGCTGTATAATTTTAACCCAATTTATTATACTTTATGATTATTTTGTAAATAAACAACTGCAAATTTAGCAGCAGCAATTAGGCAACGCGAAAAACTTTTTCATAATACCTCTCTGAAAACTATCATTTTCGACGTCTCTGTAGAGCAAAGAAAGTAAGTCTTTCCGGTGCGTCCGCAAAATTAGGGAGCGGGAAAACTTTTCCCGTGCGCCCGCACCGGAGAACTTTTCCCGCTCCCGAATTTTAAGTGCTAAATTTGTAGTTATTTAGTCACAAATGTAAGAAGTTTAAAGACTCCTATTCAAAATGGAATGTTCTAAAGATAGTGTGTTGCAACTGTTGACACCTATCGAATTCGGCTGGTTTTGTGGAATCTTTCGGACATATATTTCAAAAATAGAAATAAAAAAGAAGATGCTTGGAGATAATTAGGAATTAGTTAATATGTTGAAGACTGATAGTGCAGAAATTAAAAAAAGAAAATTCAGTCACTACTTGCCGCTTTTAAAAGGGAGAAGAATAACAGCAACTTAAAATCAGTTTCAGGATGGGTTTCGAAGTGGTGCTATCTAAAAAATGTGATTCGGAACATAATTTATTATCTGTACGCCAGAAAAGAATATGTGATACCACAGAAAATATAGTTACACAATATATTTTCTGTGGTGATACTCGCAACAATAAGGCAAAAGTTCAGAGAATAAAATGAATATTTTGAATTTTTAACCGACTTCCTACGCAAGATGAATAAAATGTATCGGCTTTAAGTGGAAGAAATCAAACAACAGAAAGTATTTAATGAACTTACCACTTACTTCCTGCATAAGAGAATTGACTTTAAAGGGAGTACTTTCAAGATAAAAATTGAGGTTCAGAAGGATTTACTCAAATTTTCACAGACGTGGATCTTTAGCAAAGGATCATTTCGTAATAGTCGGCAAGATGACGCCAAACACACGGATTAAAAAAACAGAGAAGGTAAAAATTATCTTGTTATCTTTTTACAGGTTCGTAATGGCTTTATTAATGTTCATAATTCCATTTTTATATACTTTTTCAGTTAAAGCTTAAAAGTAAAAAAAAAGTGTGGATCAATCGGATGGTTTGGGTGCAGTGGCCTTTTAAAGTTACTTCTGCATGACCCCCCGGAATTCACAGCGAATCAATATGAGCCTGTGTAGGAATGCAATATATTAATTTAGGGGATCCCTAAAGGATGACAAAACAGATTATAAGACTCATATTGCTTCGTCGTGAATTTCTGGTGATCTTTCCGTCCTCCCAAACAATCCGATTGACCCGTACTTTTTTACATAAAAAAATACATACTGCAATATAAGAGAATTTGACTGTCACAACTTTTCAATGTATTTAGTGTGTGGTACTTTACTTAATATAATTTATATTTTAATAAGATGATTTTGGATATTTTATAACATTTATGATGTTTAAGCGAATTTGGAATAAAATTAAGTTACCTCTGATTGTTTCAGTTCACCGATATATTGTGGTCCACGCTGAAACAAAAGATGGCTTCATTAAAAGCCTTAATTTAATATTCAAAAGTGGGTTAAAGACAGAGGATTATCATGACAATATGAACGGGAAAATTTTTGAAAACTGGTTTGAAACTCAAACTGGTTCCGAATCTTCCTCCAAGTCTCTAATAATCATGAACAATGCAAGCTGCTACCATTTTGGTCTATCAGAAGAAATCCCAAGAGAATCTTGGACCAAGTGGGTGGTTAAAGGAAAAGGATATTAACTTTCCAGAAAAGCCGTGAAAGATTAAATATGCATTGCATTGCCCTAGTGAACTAAAAGTTCCTTGATGCATATGTTTTAGTGCTGGCAAAAACCGTAAAAAGTTGAAACCGGTTATTCGGTTTTCTTAAAAACCGGTTTCGGATAAAACCGGGTATTCGAATAATAGTAAAAACCGGGTATCCGGATAAGCGGTTAACCGGTTAATCGGATAGCCGGTTAATCGGATAACCGGTTAATCGGATAACCGGTTAATCGGTTAATACACAGTCATCATAGGCTAATCATAATTTATAATTTGTTCTTAAGCATATTTCCATTAGTTCAGTTTCCCTGCCGATTAGGGCACAATCATTAAATTCTAGTGTACCATATTTATTCCAGTTTTTGGTCGTTATTGAAATAAACCCCAAGGTAATAATTAAATTAAAAATATTGTTTATTACAAATTACAATCGATATAAATTCTGAGCAGAAAAAATATTACAATTTTTTAAAACTTTTATAAATATAAAGGTATTCTATTAAAGGTAGATATTATTTTTCAATCGCCCTCTAAAAGCATTTCCAAATATAATCACCGTCCAGTAGGTATGTGGTATGTTACGATTCCAAATACCCAGTTTTTACTTTACTTTCTATCTTTTTTACCATTACTTGAGAACCCGGTGGCCCAGTGCCATGTAACTAGATAACCGAATAATCGATTAATCGGTTAACCGAGAAACCGGTTATTCGGTTAATCGGTTAAACGAGAAATCGGGTAATCGGTTAACCGAGTATCCGGTTAACCGGTTTCGGTTTTTTTAAAAACCGCGGATAATCCGAAACCGGTTAACCGACTATCCGAAAAACCGTCTTCGGTTGCCAGCACTAAATGTTTAACCTTTTAATGTAATTGAAAATGGTGTGGTTCGCATGTAAACGAAAATACGTTCAATATATTTCTAATCTTAAGGGATCACCATCAGAAGTTTTGGCTACATGGGAAAGAGCAATAAACGAAATTTGTATGTGTCATTGGGAAAAATATTTTTATAATACGAAAAGGTAATTCGAGAGAGATGGGAGGCAATACAAGTTTGTAATACGTCACTTGTAATTACTATGGATGCAGATGACAACGACGACAATAACTGTGACTTCATTCCTGAGTGTGACAATACTGATGAGACTGATTGATATCTTCCTTTGCTGTGGTAAATTTTATTTTGTGATTTGTTATGCAAGTATTTCAACCAATTTATCAAGACAGTACTTGTGCCAAAAACAAGTAAATTAAATTGTTAATATTTTTATTTTTTCCTTAAATATATTGTAATTGTCGCCAAGATCAATTTTCATCATTCTTAACATGAAATGCAATTCCGTTTCGGACTTTCTTTTCCAGTTACGAACGAAACAACTAATATATTTTAAATTATCAGCTGATGTTCTTAATAATATTATTAAATAATGTTTATTAGTAAATATAAATCGGTATATATATGCTAAATAATAAAGCATATAATTTATTTATTATAATGTGATAATTTACTAATTTCGTTTATATTGGCTCGTATTAATGGCGGATTAATCTAATTCGCTAATTGAAAGGACTAACTACCTTAGTTCTTCAAAATTCATAAATTAAAGAGCAGTATCGAATGAACGTGTTTTTGTGCGCTCCGTAGTTTTTGCAGTTTTATCCATCTAAATTTGTTCTTAAAATTGTAATTTTGTGCTGTGTGATTGGGAACCTTTGGCAGATATGGTGAGTGTTCCATTCAACCAAAATTAGTTATGCATGACTGATTACTATAATGGCTAACTCTTGTAACGAGTGTGATACGGCCATAACCCGTGCTAAGCAGGGCATTTCTTGCCGTGGTTTTTGTCAACATTCCTACCATATATCCTGCGTTGGTATCGCGCCTGAGATTCTCAAATTTATAAAAACCCCAGGATTATTTTGGTACTGTACGGACTGCACTAAGCAAAAAGATGTATACGAGGATATGTTTAAAAATAAAATTGGTAACAAGGTTGACGACCTTGTTGAGAATATTCTGGAGATGTTTTCAGATGCAAAAGATAAAGTGAGCGAAAAGCTTCAACAGTCCCTTACCTCTGTACCAGTGAATATTGGTCCTTCAGGAAGTCAGAGTTATGCAGGGATCGTCAAACGAAAGGTGATGGTTTCCGTTACGCCTAGGGTAGGTGGGCAAACTAATGCTGCTACCAAGTCCGAGGTGAAGCAGAGTATTGATCACGTGGGAGCCAACATACGAATGTCGAAAGTGAGAGATATCAGTAATGGGGGCATCCTTATTGAGTGTGGTGGAACAAATGATGCTGAAAAACTTAAAGAGCTCGCAAGTCTAAGCCTGTCAGACTCCTATGAGGTTAAGGATGTTAAAAACAGAAATCCAAGGTTAAAGATTGTGGGCTTGAATGGTGAAATTGGGCAAGATGAACTCCTAACAAAGCTCAAGCTGCAAAACGATGTTTTCGATGGCGTTACTGAGTGCAGCGTGTTGAGGATATGGCCTACAAAAAAGCGAGATAATGTGTATCAAGCAATATTGGATGTAGATCCAACTTCCTATGGTAAAATTCTAAAAGGTCGCCGATTGATTGTTGATTATGATTCTTGTATTGTTTATGATGCCATAGAGTTAAAAATGTGTTTTAAATGCAGCGGTCTAAATCACTATTCTAAAAATTGTAGAGCGGTAACCCGACAGTGTCCTAAGTGTTCTCTTGATCATAATATGTCTGAGTGTACGTCAAATAATTTAAAATGTATAAATTGTCTTAATGCTAAGGTAAAGTCAAGTATCGAACATGCTGCTTGGGATTGTAGTAAATGTCCTATTTATAAGAAAAAGTGGGATATGTATAGGAATACACTGTTGTCTACTGCATAGCAACTAGAATATAGTGCGAGTTTGCAGGCTGTCATTCCAGGCAGAGCTTTCAAGCCATCTGAGACACCTTCAGTGTTTTCAATATATTATCAGAATGTGCGCGGACTGAGAACAAAAACTCATGAATTATACAAGGCTTCCTATTTATGTTCTTTTGAATTGATAGCTCTGTCTGAAACTTGGCTTGATCCTGGTATATACAATACGGAAATTTTTAGTTGTGAATATAACATTTTTAGGTCTGATCGTAATTTTGCATTGACTAATACTACTAGAGGTGGTGGAGTACTGTTGGCATTGAATAAAGCTTATAGTGCTGTCCCTATTGATTTTTCTTTTTCGGATCCAAGAGTGGATGTGGTGAGCATTAGATTATCTATAGAGCATCGTGCAGTTTGTATTATCCTTATGTATACTCCTCCCAATCTGGCTCCTCAGGTCTACGATAGGCTTGGTGAAGAAATGCTAAATTCTAATTATTTCACTAATAATGATGAGTTAATCATTTTAGGTGATTTTAATCTCCCCAAATACGTAAATTTTGTACATGATAAGTCTTATCACGATAATTACATTGATGTTTTATTAAACTTTTGTGAATTCATGTGTTTGGAACAGTATAATTTCGTTCGTAACGAACATGACCGTTTACTTGATTTGGTGTTTAGTAGGGGTTTAATATGTGTCAATAGAGCGGAAAATGCGCTGATTTCTTTGGATGGCCATCATCCTGCTTTAGAGATATCACTTTCAATTAATCGTCGGAATGACAAGTTTCAGGTTAATAATGTGCCAAAATTTAATTTTAGAAGGGCGAATTTTCCATCTTTATATAATGATATGCTGAAAGCTGATTTCTCTTTTGTGCGTACTTCAGGCTCTGTTGATGATGCTTGGGATAGGTTTTATTCAGTTTTAAACAATATTATTGCAAATAATGTACCTATTACACGACCAAAAAATAATAAGTATCCTCAGTGGTATAACGCTTCAATAATTCGTAATATTAAGAAAAAAAATAAGTTTTGGAATAAGTATAGACGATTCAGAAATCTAAATGATTTTGTCGAGTTTAAAAATTTGCGCAAGAAAGTTAAAATTGATATCGATGTGGCTTATAAAAAATATGTAAGGGAAGCTGAACGCGACTTTTCTCACAATCCTAATAAATTTTGGTCTTTTTTACATTCTAAAAAGAATTCTACTAGTATTCCAAATAATATGAATTTTAAAAATGTAATTCTAAATAGCCCCCAAGATATCGTTAACGCGTTTGCAGAGTTCTTTCGTTCGGCTTATACGCACTCCTCGACATTTCGGATAGGTGATCATAATGGTTTAAGTAATTCGCCTACACTTGTTATTTCGGAAGTCGGGGAGGAAGATGTGACGCGGGCACTAAAAAGGTTGAAACCAAGGTCTACGGCGGGTCCTGATGGTATTCCAGCTTTCTTCATTAGGGACTGTGCGGCGATTTTTGCGAAGCCACTTACTGATCTTTTTAATTTGTCTATAAAGTCTTTATCCTTTCCAAAAAGCTTGAAAAAATCCAGAATATGTCCCGTATTTAAGAAGGGTGATAAATATATGGTTGAAAATTACAGACCGGTAGTAATATTAAACAATTTTTCGAAAGTTTTTGAGACTGTATTGCATGAAATCATCTTTAGTCATGTCAAATTAAAAATTATTCCTGAACAACATGGTTTTTTTCCAGGACGCTCTACTATTACGAATTTGACCACGTTAACTCAGTTTATCTCGGAGAGTCTGGATAGCGGAAGTCAAGTTGACGTTATCTACACAGATTTTTCTAAAGCATTTGATAGGCTCGACCATGGTATTCTCCTCAGAAAGTTGTTTGATTGTGGGCTGAGTAATAATTTTATAATTTTTTTAAATTCATATCTAATTGACAGGCAATTGTCGGTAAAGTATCGTGGTTTCGAGTCTGTCTTTATTGGTGCCACCTCTGGGGTGCCTCAGGGTTCAGTCCTTGGCCCCTTGTTTTTTATTATTTTTATAAATGACATCATAGATAATATTAAATCACATTCACTTCTTTATGCTGATGACTTAAAGATATTTCGTAGGGTTGACTCGCTAAAGGATTGCCTTTACCTTCAAGAGGATATGGTCTCATTGGGTCGATGGTGTGATTCAAACAATTTACACCTTAATATAAACAAGTGCTTTGGCTTATCATTTACTCGTAGAACTGCGCCAACTTACTTTGCATACACTATAAATCGGACTGTTTTGTTGAGGTGTTCTCAATTTAAAGATCTGGGTATTACTTTTGACACAAAGTTATCTTTTGTCAATCACATCAATGAGCTAATTTTAAGCTCTTACAGAAATTTGGGCTTTATCTTGCGAAACTCTAAGGATTTTGTTAACATGAATACTCTGATTGTATTGTTTAATGCATTCGTGCGATGTAAGCTGGAATATGGATCACTTATTTGGTACCCTGCTTATGAAGTTCATTCTGACGCGATTGAAAGAATCCAGAGGCGTTTTGTTAAATACCTTTGGTTTAAGTCGGATGGTGCCTATCCAGAGATTGGCTTTCCAAATGATGTTCTGTTAAGCAGATTTAACATATCCAGTTTAGTGAAACGTAGAGAATTTGCTGCAGTTTTGTTCTTGTATAAGATGTTAAACGGTAAATTGGACTGTCCAGAAATATTGCCTAGAGTTAAGTTTCGAGTGCCATCCCTGCAGGCTCGCATTAATCATTCCTTTTTTTATTTACCTGTTCCTCGAACAAATTTATTATTGTATTCACCGCTCTATGTCATGTGCAATGATTATGAAAAATATAAGCACCATATTGACATATTTTTCTGTACTGTACAACAATTGAAAAAAGTATATTTAACTGTTGGTTAATGGATAGTATATTTTTTATTTATAAGTCGTTGTCGTCTTGTGCGTAAGGTTAGTATAGTTTAGGTTAGGTTTAGTTTGGTTATTTCATTTTGTATTGTTTGAATAATGTTATTTCTGTTGTTTGTATGTTGCTACCCTGTAATTGGAAGTTTCTGTCTGGGTAGTGTACTAAACAAATAAATAAATAAATAAATAAATAAATAAAATTAGCACATTGGCTTACCTTACGTTGATCCATTATTAAATGGAAATATGATTCCCGTGCCATATAAAGTCGCTAAAAAAGGAATTTAGTTTTAGAGCCTAAAAGGTAAGTGTTATCGTTTTCAATTTGGTACAGGTAGTAGACTGACCAGAAATGTTTAGAGGCAAAAGATAGTATATACAAGAAACCATAGAGCCAACCCACTAAAGTAATGTGGGTGGCGTAAACAGACATGCCCCGGATGTCCCCTGCTGGAGGCAGTAAAGTTGTACGGTGCCACGCACAATTTTCATCCAAAAGTCGTTAAAATCGTTAGAAAAACAAAAAGGTCGTGGGGCCCCTTGTGACCAATTTATGGGGCCCTCCTGGAAAATTTGTAGGGACCACCGTGGCCCGACCACGCCCAACCCAAACTTTGTAATTAGTAACTATTATTACCGATATTTTTTTCCTTTCGCAGGAAATATGATTTGCTGAATATTAATACAGAGAACAAACAGCTCAAACAGTTTACGGCATACTAAAATTCTAACAAATGGCTGTTCCCAAGGTTAAGCAGTTAAGCCCAAAAAATTTGAGATCAAATACTAATATAATGCAAAAATATGATAACTT
>MU192589.1:28322-47874 GCA_016904865.1 Pissodes strobi | reverse complement strand
ACCACACTAAGTACGGGCAAAAACCACCGTAAGAATCCGCTCAGAGCCGTTTTGCGGCATATTGGGTCCCCAAAACGATTTTTATGAAGTCCTAGAAATTTGTCAGTAATTTTACTGAATCAGGATTTTTATGAAATCCTAGAAATTTTTCAATAATTTTACTGTGTCAACCCCTTAAACCACACTAAGTACGGGCAAAAACCACGCGTCGTGTCGATGCCTTCTTGCAGCCAATAGGTTGTGGAGTACCCCAGGGTTCAGTACTAGGCCCTATTTTGTTTCTGTTATTTATCAACGAGATTACTTGTCTGGGCATTAACGGTAAAATCTGTCTCTTTGCGGATGATACTAGTTTCACTTGGAGCAACCCAGATATTACGGCGCTTCACAGAACTTAATCACCATTAAATCATGGTGCGATTATAATCTCATGTGCCTCAACGTTTCTAAAGCTAAAGTTTTGTCATATTTTTCCAGGGAGCTTAACTTGTCAACTGCTAGAACAGTCTATTATGCCCTTTTTGAGTCGCTTTTCCGATACGCCCTTGCATTCTGGGGTACGTATTGTGCGACTCAATTTGAGCGTATTTTCAAACTACAAAATCGATCTGATCGATACTCACTGAGACTAAACAGTAGAACTCACTGCCAGAATTTCTTTAAAAGATTTAAAATGTTAACTCTTCCTTCCTTATTGATATTTGAATCCGTTTGCCTAATCCTTAAGCACGTATCTGCTATTCCAGAAAGGCCATCTCACAACTATCAACTTAGGAATACGGAGCATGATCTTTATCTGCCAACCCCATGCTCAGGGTTAGTTAAAAGCTCTATAATATATAATGCAAAAAAATGCACAATTATCTACCATTTGAAATGAAGTTAATAACGTCTTAATGCTTGAATTTTCTTCAATGCTTCTTCATATGAACAAAAATAATACAGTTAACATACATTTCTCTAGAGGTTTATCCAGGAACAAAGTTGGAATTGCATCTTGTTTCAGGGTGGATTTGTCAGAGTTCCGATGAAGCGAGCTGAGGATGCCAAATGAATTTCGCAGGCGCGATAAGACTTGCGAACCCTATCTAAAGGCTTCATCTTCAAATCTTCCCTCACAATCTTTTCTATCCAAAGGATGTAGAGCTAAGAAGATAAGAAATTATTGTTAATAGCAGATTTATTGATATAGATTATCATCATTTCTCAATCTATTCAATGAGTACTCAAGCTTTCTGTTAAATAACAACA
Source organism: Pissodes strobi (assembly GCA_016904865.1). Lineage (NCBI taxonomy): Eukaryota > Metazoa > Arthropoda > Insecta > Coleoptera > Curculionidae > Pissodes > Pissodes strobi. The sequence goes on along the minus strand of MU192589.1, from coordinate 46,623 downwards.
AAATATTGTGGCAAATTATGAAGACAAAGTATAAGGATAAATGTCTATAAATTGTACGTAGGTATGTGTGATGTTTCTCGTACTTTTGGCACTTGTCAGGCATTTAAAAAAAATAGACTCTTTTTCCATAAAAGTACTAGTACTATGTCAAAAATTGTTAACTCTTTAGAGCAAAGGGACTCTAAAGGATTTTTTACTTACGGAAAAATATACATTTAAGCATCTTTGTTATAGTTTTTGCAACTTGGTACACAACAGTTAAACATCATTTTGCTAATTATTTATAAAAATAAATACGAACCAACACAAGCAACAAAACAAACGCTGAAATACAAATTAAAAATGGCGGCCGTCCGTCTTCGTCGCTGTCATCTCTTTCCATATGACAGGTACGAGTCTGCGCACTGCAGTGTAGCTTATCTCAGCGACGCCTGGCGGGTTTAGGAAATACTACTTGCTTAGGATCCGACGTTTTTATTGCAATTACCAGAGTGTGACGACTAGTTGACTAGTTCGGCTGGGGAAGTATATTTAAGAGCGGCTACCAGCCGCACGCGTCTCCGTATGTATGCGAAGCTGTACCCCGTGATCCACTGTTACCCGGTCTCCTCTACCTTCCGAAAATTTGAAAGAGTCTTAATTTCAGATAATTAGTTGTAATTAAGAATGCCTTGACATTTTAAAATTTTATTAGGTAATTAATAGATCACATTCATATGAAATTAATTCAATTACACTTATTTATTAATTGTTGAAATTCCCATGCTCGTCATTATCCGAAATTCTAAATGGTCAATCAAGCCCTGTGGTCATTCTATTTCACCCCTCCTATCCTTTCAGTTAATTAACTATAGCACAGATTATCCCAACCCTGTGACTATAATAATAATTTCAAGTCCTATTTTGAAGTCAATATTTCAGATTTTAGGCAGCTCGAGGAAACCAAAATATTTTATATGGATTGACCTCGGAGGCTATTTCAACGCCTCAAGATTTAATTATTAAATTAATGATTCTCTGAAATTAAGGGCCTTTTTGAATTTACCAACGTAACTGTACAAATTACACAATGAATTAGTGTAGCCTGGCTCGTATTTGACGACCTCAAACAAGTGTTGCGAAATTCAAATACATTCCTTTATATTAAATGGACGTTTGAAACGACGATTTCATTTGAGAAGAAACGGATATCAAATATTAATAAAGCGAAAGAGAAGATTTGAAATATTTAAAGTACCCTGAAGCTTGCATGGAATCGATAATTTGAAAAGGATTTATAGCAGATAAAACGTCACGGATCGATGTTTTATCAAACAGATTCTGATCTGTTAATAAAGTTGCTATAAATCACATCTTTCCTTTCGGGCTCTATAAGATATAATACAGGAATTCATTATGTACCCAAACTAATCCCAGTATTAACCAGTCTCTTCCTAGATAAACTAGCAACTTCAAAGCAATAACTAATTTGTTTTCCAGCACTTCTATAGTGATAAAGTTGTTTCAAGTTGCCAACATGCCTTGACGAAAATTAAAAGTGCATTTTTAATTTTAAAATTAAATATATGTTGGCTGATTACGTGGGGAGAATGTCTAGACTTTTCCGAGCCTTTGATTGCCCTTATCGTAATTTCATTTGAGAGGGAAATAAGCAAGCAATGATTAATCAAGCTTAGGCTGGAAATATGTTCCAGTAATAAGTTTTATGTAACTAGCTGCCATACATACATCGTGAGTACTCGATAACGATTACAAATAAGTTTATTTATCTTGATAAATTAAGTAATATAAAAGCTTTGTAAATCTATGCTTGTCATGAATACAATATTCACAAATACATAATGAAACGTAATAAGCCTAAAGGTGTCATTTATTAAAGAAGAGTAAGGTAAACAGAAAAATTGTCATTTAATTGGGCGGGATTTGGGTGGAAGTAAGGAAGTTAACCCAAAAATATTATGTAAAAACCAATTTTTAATTAGTTTTAAAATTAACCATTCAGCTGCATCAAAACGATCTTCGTTTCTAGCATTAACTATGACATACCTGACATCTTTCTGACATGATTTTTGCTAAATACTGTATTAACTATGCAGGAATCCACAAATCATAACGTGTTAAATCTAGTATCTGATAATTTAATTTCTTTTAATTTAATGCTCTTATTGATTATTTTTCCTCTTCTCCGGCCCTTTCCTACATATCTGAATATTTCGTTTCACTAAGTCATTTTCTCTCATATCTAGATAATTGTTGCTATAGATATTACATTTTAGAATTAATATTTCCTTTGTATTATTCCTTAGGTAGAATTAAACTTACTTTGGGTTATAAGGCCATTATCAATCCTAAAAATATTATTGCTGATTAATTTTTTTTTTGTTTCGGATTAATAACAGTCTTATTATTATTATTATTATTATTATTATTATTATTATTATTGTTATTATTATTATCTCTCTCTTTTATCGCTTTGAATGCAGGTTTCAAGGGTCATCGGCGGGTAGCAAGATGATTTTCGCTATTGTAGGTTAAGGATCTTCCTGACTATATTGCAGGTAGATAGGATGACAGATTTCTGCATGGTAGATATCACGCTTGGTTGAAGCCCAAGTGATTTGAGGTTAGCAGGTAACATTTTTGGGACAATCCCCGTGGACGACACTACCAGTGGGACTATAATAACACTCTGTTGGTGCCATTCCTGTTTTATTTCATGGGCCAGATCTGCATATTTTCTAAGTGTGCTCGCAATTGTGTTTTGTAAGTTGTTAGTGTTAGGAATGGCAATATCAACCAGCCAAGTTGTTTGTTTAAGCTTGTCTATCCAAACGATGTCCGGTCGATTCGCAGTTATAGTCCTGTCCGTAATAATGCTCCTGCTCCAGTAAAAACGATGGTTTTCATTTTCCAGCACTGCCTCATACTGTATCAATTAGCTTATGTTTATGTGCCAGCTCTTGATGGATAATCTTAGCCACACAGTTATGGCGATGGAGGTATTCTGTGTGGACAAGTGTCGGGCATCCAGCAGTGATGTGTTGAATTGTCTCCGAGCCATACAGACATTTGCGGCATTTGTCATCCTCTATGGTGGGATCTTTAACTATGTATTTCAGGTAATTTTTGGTAGGGATTACCTGGTCCTAGATAGCACACATAAAACCCTCTGTTTCAGGGAAAAGATCCCCATGAGTCAGCCAATAGTTCGACGCCAGTGTATCGACATTTTCAGAACCGAGCTCATTTGGTTGTCTCCCTTGCAGAGATTTTTGCTTCCAGTTATCCATTGTTTGGGTAATGTATTCCGCTTTCGTTTTTTCTTGTCTGTTTAGGGGACTTCTCAGGTTTAAAGGCGTATATCCTTTGTCAGCAAGGGTGACGGCTTTACGGATTGGGGAAACATCAGCCATCTCAAGAAAATAGTTACGCAGATTGAAGATTTGTTTTTCAAGCAGAATATTCAAATCTGCAATTCCTCGGCCACCATGTGTTCTCGGTAACGTCATTCTTTCAATTGCTGACTTGGGGTCGTGAGTTCTATACTTTGTCATTTTTGTCCTGGTGCTATTATTATTATTATTTTTTTTTAATCTTAGGTATTGTCTCTATGCCGGAACATATTTGTTCAAGGCTTATAAAGAGTCTTTCTGACCACTCTCACTGTCCCAAGAATCGCCGCTTTAACACATTGCTCTACAGAGTGCTCTCCAATGTCGAGTTATTTTAAGTTGTTTCGGAACTCTTTGTGAACAATTCCATTGCAAGAGATCACGAAGGGGAGTATCACTACTTCTTTTGGTTGATAGGTGTTCTTTAGATCGTATGCCAAGTCCTGATATTTCAGTAGTTTTTCACTGAACGTTTTCTGGATGTTCTGGTCTAGGAGACTGCAATATCTATTATGGTGGCTTTTCTTTCCTTTGTTCTAATCCATATAATGTCCGGTTTATTGTGTGTGACTGGTCGATCTGTTTCCATTTGAACATCCCAATATAATTTGCAGTTATTGTTTTCAAGTAGGGGTGGCGGATGACTTTTATAATAAGGTTTTACTTCGCTTATCAAGTTTGCGTTTTTTGCTATGTGCGAATGGAGGATGGAGGCTGTGTTGTTATGTCTCTCTGTATAATCAGTTGGCACCAACATGGAGCATCCCGAGCTTATATGCTGTACTGAGTCAGCGGTTTTCTGACAAAGTCTGCATTTATCCGACGTCAGGTTTTCTTTAAGTATATTTTTCCTGTACGCTCTTGTACTTACTACCTGTTCTTGTATAGCGCAGATAAAGCCTTCTGTTTCTCCTGTTAATGAGCCTGTGTTAAGATAACTTAAAGAAGCTTCTTTATCTACACTGTCGGTTTCCAAGTCATTAAAATATCTTCCATGCAGACTCTTTCCCTTAATTTCTACTAAACTCTGTTGGTTTGTGGGGATGGTCAGCTCTTCAAGGTCCTGCGCTAGGTTTATTGGTGAATATGCCAAATCAATACTTACGACCGCTTGATGGAGTGCAGTAGTTTGCTAATTTATATTTTTCATTATTGCAGGTGCTCTCAACGTTCAGCAGTTCGCGTCCTCCATTGGTTCTCGGTTCTCGGAGGTCGAAGAAGAAGGATGGAGCATTCTTATTAATATTATTATTATTATTATTATTATTATTATTATTATTATTATTATTATTATTATTATTATTATTATTATTATTCTTTCTGTCTCGGTTGAAACCGGATTATTGACGGATTGTTTCTCTAACAGGGAAGAAATTCATCTTATTCTGTTAGATGTTTAGAAACTTCCTCACTACGTGGCAGGTTTGGAGTACAACAGTCCTCTGAACTATACCGACAAGTTGGGCAGGAACATCCAACCTACCAAGGTTTTTTGTAGGTTCTTTGTTACAACACCTGTAACGGACACAACAATCGGTATTACACTTGTACTGACAAGCTGTCAGGTTTGCAGATCTATAGCAGATTTTCGTATTTTCTGATTTTCTCTTGCTCGGTTTTAAGGAGATTAGTGTCAGTGGACAAGCAATGTCTATGGCAGACTCAGGTCACTTATTGATTATCAGTAGGTCAGGACGATTATGATCCACAGTCCTGTCGGTTATTACGGGCCTATCCTAATACAATGTCGTCGGACTCCAGGACTGGGGATGGCGTATACTTGTAGAAAGCTGGAGGGTTGAGGGTCAAGCCAAATTTGGTTGCTAGCTATTTGTGGATAATTTTGGCTATCTGGTTGTGTCTTCCTAGATACTCAGAGTTAGACAGCGTTGAGCATCCGGCAGTGATGTGCTCTATTGTATTCTATACTCTCTCTTATATTCTACATACGTCTAGGGTTCCAGTATTCTTGAGGATGATTTTCTCATAATTCCTAGTCCTTATGACGCCGCGCCGTCCTGAATAGCAACAATGAATCCCTCAGTTTCAGGATGAAGATATCATTATTATTATTATTATTATTATTATTATTATTATTATTATTATTATTATTATTAGTATTATTATTATTATTATTATCATTATTATTATTATTATTATTATTATTATTATTATTATTATTACTATTATTAGTATTATTATTATTATTATTATTATTTTTTTTATTTATTTATTTTTTTTCCACAGGTTTTTAAACCTGGCTGTTGGCATGACCAGGCCGGGACCGTGATAGGTCAACGGCTTAGTCATGTGTGAGTGTGCGCCGGACGGTTCTGCACGTGCCCAGGACTGCAGCTTTCTGAGCGGTGAGTATCAATTGCTTGATATTTCCTATTCCCATCTTTTCCATTTCTTTCTTTAGGTTGTTCTCAACCAGTCCCGTAGCGGATATCACCAGAGGATGAATGGTGACCTGGTCCAGCTGATATTATTATTATTATTATTATTATTATTATTATTATTATTATTATTTTAAAAACTTTTCTCCATCTTGTCATTCAGAGACAGTATTTTGGTAAATCCAGATCTCAACAAGAGTTCACGTCGATTTACCCTAGAAACTTTCGCAGCAATAGTGCGATCTTCTGCACTTCCATAGCTGATGGGTGGCCTGGTAGCATTAGGAGGTTCTGATCCCACTCTTTTTTTATTGTACCTAATGCTCCAACTATGACTGGCACTGTTTTAGTTTTACAATTCTACATCCTACTGATCTCGATTTCCAGATCCTTGTCTTTACTGATTTTCTCACTTCCTTTTGACGTGATATTCGGTTTATCTGGGCCAGCTATATCGATCAGTAGGGAGATCTTCTCCCTTTTATTGTGTACTAACCCAAACTATGCCTGGTCGGTTGGCTAAGATGGTTACGTCCGTTACTGTCAGGACATCCCACATGATAGTTATGTCGGTGATGTTTATGTCTTTCTCTGGTTGATGTTCGTATTATTTGTCTGGAACTGGTACACCTGCACATAGTCCAATGAGCGTAGCTGGCTACTTTATCGTGTCAACCTGCAGAAATATGACTAATATGACTACTATGATCTACTAGCTGTTTCAAGATGTTCTTTTGATGGTATCTCATGTTAAATGCCCGATCCTGTGTGATAACTAGGCTTTCTGTCTCTTCCTTGAGACCGGATCTGCGTAGCCACTGCATAGACCCTTCCCTATCGACAAATAATGGTGTCTCCAGGTTTAGGAAAAACTGCCCGTGCAATGGTTTGTTCTTCAACAGTTCTATTTTATGCTTTTCCATGCTGTGCTTTAGTTTTATATTGATGTTTTCGAGGCTTCTGTCTCTTGCTTTAAATATTTCCTCTTATATTTTGAGCTTCATTTTGGAGACAGTATTTAGCTTTGCCAGCATCATGTTTTTTTTTCAATCCTGTGAATTTGTCCTTGCCCAGCTCGATGTACTTGCTCAGATTATACGTATAGAACATATTAAAAGAGCAATTTTCATAAAAATGGACCCTTTTCTCAGCATTGTAAACTTCCACAATAATGCAAATTTACTTGCACTGTTGCCAAATTTAGCTGGCTTTGATGAGACAGGGAGTTGTATTTACGATCACTTCACGAACACAAGAAGTATTTTTTTTAGTTTTATCGCTCTTTCCTTTAAATAAGCTTCCCAATCAATGTTAATTCGATAATCTCATATTTGGAAATTCTATGTTCTTGAGAAAAATGTTTCTGATTCACGATATTAGCTGTAAAAGATCAATTTTTAAGTGATAAAAGGCAGAACAATCCACAGATATTCAGTGAGTTGCCACGTTTCACTATAACGCGTTTAGATTTGAATGTCTACACTTAGTCATCGTTACAATTTATCTTTGACAATAAGATTAAAAGAGCAAGTTTGATAAAAATGAGTAACTTTTACAACATTGCAAAATTTTTTAATAATAATGAATGACTTGCACGGTTGCCAAATTTACGAAAACAAGAAGTGTGCTTTCTTTGCAAAAAGTCCAAGTCCTTCACCGAACGATTTTATCCCTCTAATGCGCTTCATTTGAAGTATAAGCTTGCCAATTAATTCACAAAAGTAAGAAAATTCTGGGGTCTTATATTTGAAAGTCGTATTTTTTTGAGAAAAATATTTCTAATGCGCAATATTATCTGTGAAAAATCAATTTTTAAATGATGAAAGGCGAAAGTATCCATAGGTGACTATCAGGTATTATCAATTATACAAGATGCACAGTCCTCAGCGGAGTTACCACGTTTCACTATAACGCGTTTAAGATTTTGATATCTGCAGTTGGGTATCGTCACAATATATCTTTAACAAGAGGAAGCTTATGACGTAAAGAACAGACTAAAAGAGCAAGTTTCATTAAAATGAATTAATTTTGCAGCATTGCAAATTCCCACAAATAACGGAAGATTATATACACTGTTGCTAAACTTAGCTAACTTTCTTGATGTTTACGCACACTTCACAACACAGGAAGTGTGCTTTTTTTGGAAAAAAACGCTTTGAGGTAAGCTTTCCAATCAATTCAAAGAAAGTTCGAAAATTCGAGGTTCTTATATTTGAAGATAGTATTTTCTTGAGAAATATGTTTCTACTTCATGATATTAGCTATAAAAATTCGATTTTTAAATGATAAAAGGCAGAACATTCCATAGATTATCAGTTAGCTTTTACTTATGCAACATTCTCAGCCCTCAGCGGAGTTGTCACGTTTCACTATAAATCGCTTAAGATTTTGATATCTGCACTTCGGCATCGTCACAATTAATCTTTAACTAAAGAGGACCTATGGCGTATAAAAGAGATTGATAGAAAAATCGTTAGTATGAAGCGCTTCTGAACAAAAATCACTAACAAGTTTCCTAACATTGCATACTCCCTAAAAAATGAGACATTACTTACATCCACTTATGTCAAACTTAGCTAGCTTTCGTCATATTCACATGATGTAAAGAGTTATATTTGGGCATACTTTTTTGAAAAAAATGCTTCATCCATCGATTTTATCCTTCTAGTGTGTTCTATTTGAGGTAAGCTTTTCAATTAATTCAAAAAAAGTTCGAACATGTAAAGGTCTTATTTTTGAAAATTGTATTTTCTTGTGAAAATGTCCCATATTCGCAATATTATCTGTGGAAAATCGGATTTTAAATGATAAAAGGCACCAGCGCAGTTGCCACATTTCACTATGCCGCGTTTAAGATTTTGAAGTCGGCACTTGGGCATCGCCGCAATTTATGTTTAACAAAAGGGGGCTTGTGACGTATATAACAAAAAAAATGTGCTAGTTTGCTAAAAATGGATAATTTTTGCAACATTGTAAACTCCCTTAATTATTGAAAATTTCTTATATTATTGTTGCCAATCTTAGCTAGCTTTTAGATGTTCACATGATGTAGAGATATATTTGCGAGCATTTTACAATCATAAAACGTGTGCTTCTTTTGAAAAAGTTCCTCATGCAACGATTCTATCGCTCTAATATGTTCCATTTGAGATAAACTTTCTAATTAATTCAAAAAAAGTTCGAAAATTCGTGGGTTTTATATTTGAAAATCGTATTTTTTTGAGAATAAGTTCCTAATTCGCAATATTATATGAGAAAATCAATTTTTAAATGATACAAAACTATCCATAGATTATTATCGGTCAGCTTTTAATTATGCAACTTTCTCAGCCTTCAGTGCAGTTGCCACGTTTCACTATAACACGTTTAAGATTTCGATGTTTGCACTTGGGTATCGTCACAATTAATCTTTAACAAACGGAGGCTTATGACGTATAGAACCGATCAAAAGAGCAACTCTCTTAATAATGAAAATTACTGCCAAATTGAGCTAGCTTTCTTGATGTAGAAGATTGTATTTACGCACGCTTCACGAACAGAAGAACAATGCATTTTTTGCAAAAATGCTTCATCCAACTATTTTATATTTATAATGTGTTCTATTTGAACAGTTTGCGAAAATAGTGTTTGGTCATCTAGCCTGATTAAATTACAAGTACACAACTAGGCGAATAATTAAGCCAAAATTAAGATCGATTGCTTTGGATATGTCGATGCTCAACTAGGGTTGATAGTGCTTCTGATAATGGTGTTGATTAATTAGAATATATTTGGTCTTTATTTTAGCATTAGATCAATAGCAACACAAAAAGAAAAGTTAGTCAATAAAATATGACAAAAATAAATGGTGCCTATTAGTGGGCCAGGCTTGAAGATTTGTGTTATTAAGAGCATTTTATTATCAAGTCTGTGAATTAATTTAGAAATATTTACTACACCTAATAATGTCCTTTTAATTTCATTAGTGTATATAATTTATGTATTCCAGAATAGAAGGAATGCCTGGCTAAATACGTTTCAGAATGTGCAGGGTACAGCGAATAACGCAATATATTTAACTCCGGATCTGTGGTCTTCATCCACGAAGATGAAGTCATTAAGTTGCGGACAAAAACGAAAAAGAACTGCACAAATCATCATGGCTCGTGAGAAACGCGAATCATTGATTTAGTTACAATTTACTCGGCAGCGGTTTGAGTTGTCTATAATCAAGATGGATGAAAGTAGGATGGTAATGTATAAGTCGGTTTATTGGCGTCGTGCTTTGATGTAAGCATGCACTTGGGTCAGCAGGAATTAATGGTTTTCTAGTCCATATTTGACAAAACGAATATAACGAGCAAAAGACTATATCTAGCGATTTGGTGTATCCCCGAACTGTTAAGTAATAATTTTAACAAACAATAACTTGAGTATTAATAATACACACCAAACTATTTGACAAAAAGTAAATTAAAAGTAAAAAAAAAATGGATCCCCATACATACAGTTATTTTAACTATACGAAACACGATTTCAGTCGAAAAATCTGATGCTACATTCCTTCAATATATCCCTAACTTCAAGGTAAATCTTTGTTGAGTTATAGGGAAATGTTCGAGAAAAGAGAGCCGTGTGAATGTTTCAAGATTGACGTTGTCATTATTGTGGCGAAAATTAATTTTATAATTAAAGTTGGTTGACATTAAGGTCTTTGGCAGGAGCATCTGCTACTTCAGCACCAGTTAACTTATCTTGCTGCTAGGACATTTTTATACCTTTGTTACTGTTACCAATATATTGAAATAGCACACTTTTACCTTAACAATATGATACATAAACTCTTTAACAAGCGATTGATTAGGTGGGCCTTAAAGGTTGGGTATTAAGTAACTGCTCAAGGTTATCCGGAAGAAACAATAGGTTGCCAAACTCCTGTTGCCTTTCAGCTTTAGATTGCTTTTCTTGGCATAAATATTTACCAATTAACGGTGTACCGATGTGTTTCGCGTTTAAGAAAAGAGCTGTGACTCGTCCCAAAGCACTATAATTAGGAATATTTAATGTTTGTTTGATAATCTGCCGAGTAAAATACAAACAGAAGAGTTCCAAAAAGAAATATGCCTAATACCCGTATTGATTTCAAGCCTTTGGTATGTATCTCATAACTGGCATTCAAAACAAGCCGTGGCATTAAAGTTTTACTGTTTTCGTATTCGTATTCGCACACGTGAGTGGGTCCTTCACTTGTGGTTTACATCTGTGGTTTTCACTAAGCCAGAGGCTCGATCCTCTCCATGAAGTCGATTAACTTTCTGGAGTGGATAGTTTTCAAATCTACAAGTGTAATTTGAGAATTTCCAAACACTGTTTGTCTGGTTCTATTCACTGCTCGATAGGGACATAAAACATGCTCCATTGATTCTTGGTCCTCCAAGCCCAAGCGTCATTCCGTTTCTTCGGAAACCCCTATCTTGTTCATATGGATTCTTAGCCGACAATGACCAGTGTACATGCTAACTACAGCCTATACCAGCTGTCGGCCAAGTTGAAGAAGTTGTCTAGTTCTCACTCCTGAATGTGTTAGGCCTGGTAACTCTCTCCATTTGTTTACAAATTGCTGTTGTGTTGTCCGTACTGCTTTGGATGTCAAGAGCTTTCGAAGCTTCTTGACTGTTCGACAATATTTTGATTGACCTGCCTTTCCAGTTTCTATCGAAGAGCCACTGTGCAGTCATATCGATGGCTTGAACTTCAGCCTGAAAAATGGTTGCATGCTTGTCTACATGCTTGGAACATTTAAGCGCAACTTTATTATTTTTATTCCATGCAGCGGCTCCTGTACCATCGTTTGTCTTCGAGCCGTCAGTGAACCAACTATTCTCTGTTGTTCTCAGACGTTCCGAGTCTTTTGCCTATTCGTTCCTCTCTAGTAAAAAGACGTCATAGGCATGGTAATCGTTAGTTTTGGTAGGCATAACATCTGATGGCATACCCAACACACTGTCCCGCTCATTAACGCTTTTCAGCCTTATGAGCACCATGATGATTGACTGCGGATTGTTGGTCACCGCCTGGGTCAATCTATACGTACTATTTGGAGATGTGGCAGATTTAGAAGACACTCAAGCTCTGCCTTGGGTGCAGTGCCGAAGGCGGCACTAATTGCCAGACACGCTTGTGTTTGTAAGGTGGATAATTTGATTCTCGCGGAGCTCTGTAAGCTCTTAGAGTTCCAAGCTACTGCTCCATATGTTATCATTGGTCTTATGACAGCAATATATAGCCAGTGCATTTGTTTGGGATGTATACCCCATGTTTGGCCACAAATGCATCTCCAGACCTATAGTGACGCTTTTGCGGCAATTTTATCCAGATGCGCATTCCAGGTAAGTGTTTTATCTAGGGTAGTTCCCAGATACTTCACTGTATAGGATAGTGTCTCCTTTGAGTCAAGATGGTCTTAGGTTTTCCAGCCTTTTCTTCCTTGTGAACGGTACTATAACTGTTTTGTGCAAGTTCACAGATAGTTGTTTCCTTTCACAACAGTCACATACCACGGTTAGCACCTCTTTAAGATCCTTTGGAATAGTTCTTTGCGAGTCCCTTCTTATAAGTATGACTAGGTCATCCGTGTATGTCTGCACCTCCACATTTCACAGCGAGAAGACCGCTAGCATACCATCCATCAGAAGAGATCACAGAAGGGGCGACAAAACCCCGACCTCCGGACATCCCTGAATCTGTAGCCCTCCCCTCTAGGGTTGTTGTGGCTACTCTGCAATTTAACATACTGCCTATCTATTTCCTTATCTGTGGTTCAATCCCTCTTTCAGCTAATGCTGTGTATAAGGAGTTTGGTAATGTATTATTGAACGCTCCTTCAATATCTAAGAACACATCCACCGCGATACTCTTGTCGTCTAACGCTTGTGTTATGTTCCCGACAAGGCAGTTTAGTGCCAGTTTAGTAGATTTGCCAGTCTGGTACGCATATTGCTGAACATTTAGTGGTTACTGACCACCCGTGCCCGTTCAGTAACTTTTTCATGCATTTCAACAGAAAGGAGGTCAGACTTATTGGTCTCGATGAGTTAGGTGTTAATTCCTTACATCCCATCTTAGGGATGTACATCACTCTGATTTTAGTCCAGCTGCTAATTAAAAAGTGTAATGAAGAACGGTGTCAATACCTCCAGACCGGTTTGCAGCAGTGCTGAAAATATCCCGTCCTCACCAGGTGATTTAAAAGGCTGAAACGATAGTTTTAGAAGCCATGATCTAGGGCTTAGGATATCGAAAGCTTTTGTGAAATTTAAGAGAGTTAATACATTTGCAAATCCTTTATTTAGATTTTTTGATATGTGCAATCATAGAACCTTCCATTAGTAGGGGAGCCCAATAAAGGATTTCTTGGATATATTCGAGCGCGACATTTTAAGATAATGAGGATACCTTGAACACTCATGAGTATCCTTCACCTTATACGAACCCTTCATATAGAGATCCGGTTGTAGAGAAGCCTATCAGATAAGTAAAAAAAAATAACATCACAGCTTCCATTAAAGACTATGAGCATACTCTTCGAGGCAGTCCGAATGACAAGGACTATCACATCTCCGGACCTCAAAAACAAGATCAGCTGATTTCGCCAAAGAATTGACGAACATTAAGTTCAAAGAAGCTTTTGTCAAGTTCCTGATAAATCATTGGGCTGAACAGGAGATGACTCCGATGATCGCTAGCAAAAAAATATATCTAAACGACGACTTATGCTACGTGTATTCTGTTACTGATAACAAAGTGATTCGAACCATCGATCATGAACTGTCATATGATCATGAAGAAGCGGACACGAAGACTGTATTTTTTGCATGCCAGTTACCAGAACATTCCACATTAATAATTAGAACATCAGATATAGACATTGTTGTAACCATGTTGGTCATTATGGAACACTTAAAGAATCTGTGAAAGTATAGATGGATTTGAGAGTGGGCAATGATCGTCGATATATCGACGTTCCTGCAGTGCCAGTCAAGTTAGGTAAAATGGTTTCGCGAGCGCTACTAGCTTTACACGCAATAACAGGATGCGATTTCAACCCAGAACTCTATAAGAGGGGCAAAAAAGACCCCTAAACTTCATGTGAAATCAGACATTTTTCAAGAGGCTCTATCAGATTTGAGATCTGAGGATTCTGATGTAGAAAAGTTTTCAACACCATGTAAAATTTCATCCGTCATCTGTATGGTTTAAAAAAAAATTCGGATGTTAACCGGGCTGGAATCGACATCTTAAACAAGACATTTAAGGTGAGAGATATATCCAAGCCCTTCTTTTTGAAAGGCCATAGATAATGGTACAAAAATATTAACAGACGCGTTTAATAAATATACAATAACAAAATTGGTTACTAAAGGGGCAATAGACGCGTTACCCTCTCCTCTTAGTAGCCAAATAAGAGAGAATAGGAAACTAAGAAGACTACACCCTGTCAATAGAAGCGAAGAAGCCAAGAGGAGGCTAAACAAACACTCAAGATTGCTAAAGAATTCTCTGAAGATACATAGGAATAAAGCATGGAAATCAAAAATTAATAGATTAAACATAGACGATACCTCTGCCTGAACGTGGCGAATGCTTTGAGGAAAGAAGTGCATAAAGTTCCTCCAATTCATGGACTTGCTGGTATGGCATATAGCAGTGAAGAAAAAGCTAACGCCTTCGCTATGACGCTTGAAAATACCTTTAGGAATACTGATGACGAGGATGAAGATGTGCAGTACGAGGATAGTGCAAAAAGAACGGTCAGACATCTCGGAATTCTAAAGCCAAAGGCTAAAATCGAGAACTTTGTACCCCATCTGAAATTATGCAAATAGTTAGACATTTGAAAACAAAAAAGGCACCAGGTATTGAGGGCATTAAAAACAAGATGGTAAAGGAAGTACCATAAAGAGGCTTCGCTTTTTTGGCCAACCTAGATAATGCCGTTCAAAAATTAAGTTATTTTCCAAAAGCGTGGAAGAATTCCTGCGTCATTATGATAGCCAAGCCTGGGAAGGATCAAACGTTTCCAGACAATTACCGTCCGATAAGCCTGCTGCCCACTCTAAGTAAAATCATTAAGAAGACCATCAAGAAGAGACTATTTGGAGATCCTAGAGGAACTAAAGTTAATCCCGTCCTGTCAGTTCGGCTTCCGAGCTGGACATTCAGCTGAACAACAACTAGTCAGAATAAGCGAATAAATCTCGGAAGTATTTAACCTGTATATGGCCACAGGAGCCATAATGTTAGATATCGAAACTGTAGCATACAGGACTAATCTATAAAATGATGCATGTGGGAATATCACTGAGGATGTGCAAATTGATAAACAGTTACTGAGGAAATAGGACCTTTCAGGTAAGGCTGGGGGGCAGACTTATCCTCGAAGAAGGATATTAGTGCTGGAGTACCACAGGGGTCAGTCCTTGGGCCTCTGCTATATTAAATTTTTATAAGCGATTTCAAAGCCGATCCGAGGATCCGAGAGCTGTATGCCGATGATACTTCTTCCTATTTAGAAGCAGAAGAACCGATTTAATAACTAATAATTAACTTCAGGTTAACATGGATAAGTATGTAAAATGGGCAGCTAGAAATAAAATAAAAATAAATATGACAAAAACGCAGGCTATCGTGTTCCAAAAAAGAATGCTACATACCCGCAGAAATATCATCATACAAGAAGAAACAATCCCATGGAAATCTGAGGTCAAATACCTTGGGCAGCTTGGGCTCACAATGGACTCAAGGTTGTCTATGGTAAAACATATAAACATAGCGCTGACGAAAGCTAGGACTGCGTGGCTTAGACTTTACTGTATGGTGGAAGGAAGAAGTAGTATGGATGGCGCTGAAAATAAAACTAATAATATTAAAAGCCATAATCAGGGCACAGTTGTCCTATGGATCGCCTGTATGGGGGATGGCGGCAAAATCTTACTTATGTAAGATAAGATCGTTTGACAACATCTTGGTTAGAAGGGCTCTTGGAGCCCCATGGTATGTAAGAAATAAACACATCCAAAAGCACAGTAAATGGGTCCCAATAAATAGGTTTCTACATAACAAAAGCGAAAAGTTCTTTAAATTATTAGAAAATCACGAATGTGACGATTTCAAATGGCCCTTGGAATATGAACTAAAATACCACATTGGGAAGAAATCATACAGAAGACCAAAAGACACCCTATGGACTTTTAAAGAACTTTCAGAAGATTGAACGGAAAAACAAGGATACATGGTGGCAAATAATTATCTCTACTAAAAGGAAGAGTAACATACACAAAAGAGAATGTAAGTAGCTTAACAAAGTAAATGAGTGTGTAAATAATGAGTCTGCATGTGGCAAAAAATGTACATAGCAATGTAAACTCACCACATGGCACTACCTATGTAAATACCCTATAAATAGTAGACATGTAAATAACTTATGTAAATAGTAGATAGGTAAATATCTTAAGTTAAGTTAACATTGACTAAACGACGTGAGAATTTGTTGTAATCATTGTCTGAAGAGTAGCGCTAACAGCAACATGTTCAGTGTAAATAGGAATAGTAGACGATGAAATCTCCCAAATTAGACCACATCAAAAAGATGAGCCAGCATATAGCGGCAAAAAGGTACATGGTATCATAAGGCAGCGCTTAAACAGGCCTAGTCAGTCCCGTAAGCGCATGTGGTAAGGCTAGAGATGCTTAGCCTTACCTCGACGATGGTGGTTTAGTGGGTAGATTCCTGCATAGGGTATGTGCAGGAAGACCCCCCCACACTACCCTCCCTGCTGCCGGGAGGGTGCCAATAAAGCGGTCCCACCACCTTACCAAAAAAAAAACCTATTGTTATAAAATCTCATAATTACTCTCCTGGCCGATTAATGAACGATGATGCAGACTTTCCAAAAAACGCGCTTCCTTTCCTTATCCCATTGGTTATTTGGATTGACGTTGGCCGTGATGTTTTCTGGCGTTTGTTTGTCAGATTTTTTACGTTGGCAGAAACATGATTCAAACCATCATGTTAAGGAAATCTCTCACATTAAAGGTCACATTAAAGATCAGCGTGGCCAGGACATCATGCTGGACGAGGCTGTATGCTAATCTGTCGCGCTCGCGTAATGCCACATAACCCTTTTTTACATTTTTAAAAAGCCACCACGAATTGGTGTTATGTCCGGACCGTCATTCTTTGTAGAAAAAGCTCCATTCAACATAATCTGTGAGCACCTGACGCACGAGCATATATTTTTTATCCAATTTTTTTACCTTTCCGTACGTTCACTTCCACCGGGCAGACCGTCAGGTCAACACACCTCAAGGGTGAGGAACACGTGAGGACGTGGGGCGTATATACTATCAATATCTGACGCGCTTTAGTATTTTTTAGTACAGATTTTTTGACGAATTTGCCGGGCTCTACTCTACAAGCCCATCGCTGAAATTGAGTACATTATATGACTTTTTTTCTTCTTATTATAATCATCTTCAAAGTCCAGTAGGTTTCCATCACGCGCGAGAATGCCGCCGTTTTGCTGCGTGGGCTCCCTTACTACATCTAGAGAGACATCAAATTTCTAGTTGTTAATCTCTGTTCCCGAATTATAACATATCCTTTTTTTGTTTGCAACTGTGAATGGATTTTCTATCGTGCGCGTGGCAGCATGTTATATAGATTTAGGTCTACGTATAATGTGAACAGGCACGTGAAAAAAGGAAAGTAAATAAATCTTGATCCAATCCATTTTATATTCAAGCTCTGCGTGTAAGCTGCGTTTGTGTTTTACACCAGATTGCGCGACACTAAAAATCTCATCAAAATTTATATGTATGAAAGCAAATACAAAACTTTCCGAAAAGCATCGAAGCTCTTATCGTTATTTGCCCTGTTTTTGGAATTTAATAAGGTAATATCTTTGTATCCTCTCTGAAATCCCTTATATTTATAGCATCTCTTTTTCTGCAAGGGTGTATATTTGTATATTCATTTTATCTTTAAGCGCTCTTTTTTGAAAGATTTACGCAAAGGCGCATTGCAATGAAAATTCCCATTCAGATTTTTTGTTTTATGGATGTTAAAGGTATATGCCAGTGGCATTCCAGAACGCTGGAAGACGGCAATATTTTTGATAATTTTTTTGTGTGTGTATGCGACTAATAATAATATATCAGGTACAACTCACGTAGTACATCATTATGTAATGTTGAGTTAAGTGCAACATATGCTCTAACTCAAACTATCAAAGTCGGTCGCATCAGGTACCAGGAAAAGTTTCTAATTAGCCTTCCATAAGCTTTAACAACTAACCCACTTAGCACAAATGGAAATGTAGCAAATGTATACACTCATACCAAAAGGATATTTATCACATCTCCTGAAACTAACTATTGATTGGATATTATGTATAATGCTGAGCAAGATACGATGCACGTCGTCACACAGAACCTAAAATTTTATACTTGAACATAATTATGCTATTCAGA
>MU192589.1:0-28312 GCA_016904865.1 Pissodes strobi | reverse complement strand
TGTAAACCCGAAGAAAAGCAATTTTTCCATTTTATATTCTGGTGAAACTCAAAGTTTGAAATGGCCTATAAACGTTTTATATTCTTGGTTTTATGTTTTATTTGATGCCATATCATTGTGGCATTTTACGATTAACAATACAGCTTGAGTTAATAAGTGATTGCTTACAAAGTCGAACGTGGAATGAGAATTTTTACGATCTGAATAAATTCAAGTGGGTTCTTAAAATCAGGTTTTACCATCGATTCATTCATTATGCTACTTTCCGTTTTATATAATGAAAGAGGTAAATTGATGATGTTTAAAATGTAAGAGGCAATTTGGAGCAAAATTAAATAAGCAATTTAGTTTTTTTGTTATTAAAACAGGGGCTTGTCATATTTACCTAAACTTTTATATTCATTAAATAAATATATTTTCTGTTCCTATATTACAATAGGCTTGAAACCATACCCTCCTAAAAGGTTATGGAGACGTTTTGAGAGGCTATGGTACAATTCATAATTTTGCTTTGGCAAAAAAATTGATTCTATTGGTCAGACACCTAATTTTTCTTTATTTTCGGAGGCTTCTGTAAAAAAACTAAGGGTTTCTTCAAAAATGCAGATAAGTCTTGCACATCTTCAGTCATAATCATGTAATGTACTTTCTTTTATTTATGATATGTGTGTTACCAAAATTCCCTATGGGGTAGAAGCCTGCATTGATCTATATATGTTCTATATATGTCATGTTTGTGAGAAAAATTTAAAACTTGACAAAGCACATAAGCTTTTTACTATTATACTTGCATTTAGAAACTTTTCATAATTAGATTTCTCATTCTTGACAACGGGAGCAAATTTGTTTCTCGAAATGTCGAGCATTTTGCAGTTCTTTTAGGTTTTAGCACTTGTGCAATTTAGACCCTGAGGCCAGAACAGAAACTCTTAATAAAACTGAGGTGGATAAATGGGCAATGTTTGTTTCACAAACCTGGATTGATGCAACCACTGTTACATGTCAATTTAGTATGAAAACATGTATAGATAGAGGCCAAATAAAGTGAGTTATTTCAACTTAAATCCTACATCTATGATGCTAGTCCATCGAGCTAAATATAATATTGCTCATTCTTTTAGATACCGGCATGGTTGTCGTATGACCCTAGCCTTTATCGGGCTGTTCCAGAGAAAATTGAGAGTTCTGTAGTCGTATACGTAACGTGATTTTCTCGGGCTGTTTGACAGGATCGATCGGGCTTCATGAATATTTTCACTGGCTTAGCACATAATCAATCAATAAATCTTACTATTATTCTGGCCATCGCTATCGAGGAGACCTTCAACGTAACAAGCATTTATAGCAGTGCATTTCAAAACATTCAATAATTCTCTTACCTTCCGAATAATCACCTTCTCGATGATAATATACATCTTGTCTCATGAATGTTTATTTCTGATATGATAACCTTCAGACTTCAGATGAGACAATTGACTTTGACAATAATTGTTGGTTGCCTAACTTTGAAGGGTACCCTTGGAATGTTGCCATGTGTACATGCTTCTCTAGCGATCCTCGTGCGATTTTGATGTATGTTGCGGACCAAGCCAATAAGAAACAAGATAACTTATCGATGTGCTACCATCAGTTTGATGTTAAACGACTGTCTGAGCTTTTTCTTGATGTATGCAGGTAAAATGATTTAGTGGTTGCGTTCTGTTCCCTAAATTTGGCAACACTGCCCGGTTGTTTCGCAGCTGGTTCCAACAGAGACGCAGGCTCTTGGTTAAAGGTACGTTTAGGCGTGAATTATTGTGCCGCGTATTCATGCGTTTAGCGTTTTTGATGTCAGGAGTTTAAAATGGCTGCAGGCCAAAATGAGGTGGTTTCTGTTTGATTAGGCATTGTGGGTAAGTGTTTTATAGTCGGTTTTCTTTACCCTGCCAGCAATACATAAGATCATTCAGCCTTAGGCACGTTTTATTGCTTATTGAAGATTTCTAATTTGCCCTTACGGGAATAATCTAAGTTCGGGCTAGAGAAGTTGGCATAGTTACCAGTTTGGTGGGGTAAATTAATTGACTGTGATTAGATTTTGTACATACCCATTTATTATCTATCTGTACAGGGGTATTTTTTCCTCATGGTATAAATCATTAAAGTATATTTTTCTAACGGTTCTCAGAGGAGATTGAATGTACTGCACAATATTGCTATATAGAAAGCGTTATTCTTGAATCATGTTCTAAATTTATAAATTCATGCACTTGTTATGTCATGCAATATCATCGAACATAAGATAACTTGGGCCTGGAACAGCCATAGCATAACTTTATTATATTCATTACTTTTACAAGAAGTAATAATCAGGGAAAACCAACAAAGCCGCCCCGGGAGAAGATCTCACTACAGCAGAGAACTTCAAACATCTAAGCTAGGAATCACAGGGTTAATAATAATTAACTTACAACCGAATATATGAAACCGAAACTCTCCCAAAAGACTGGCTCACCTCCACCTTCATTTCCATACCTAAGAAATGCAGAGCTCGGAAATGCGAAGATCACCGGACAATGTGCCTAATGAGCCACGCAGCTAAAATATTTATGAAGATAATATTCAATCGAATAAACAATAAATGTGAAGATTACCTGAGTCGCTCGCAGTACGGATAAAGAAAGGGAACAGGAACGCGGGAAGCAATTATAGGTCTAACACTAATTAGCAGAAAGATACCTGGAAGTGTAGAGGAAGCTGAATGTTTGCTTTGTGGATTACAAAAAATCATTCGACCGTATCTAGCATGAAAAAGTAATACATGTCATGAAAAAGCTAGGACTGGATGGACAGGACATAGCGAAATATATATTGGAACCACGAAGGATGCATCAAAACCAACAACGGCAACACGAACGATGTCGAAATTGAAAGAGGAGTACGCCAGGGATGCATTCTCTCCCCCTTACCATTTAACGTATATGCGGAATATATAATACAATCATCACTAAACAGCCGACAAGACGGTGCCAAGATCAATGGAATTGTAATCAACAACATCCGATACGCCGACGACACTATAGTGCTAGCTGAAACTAAAGAACAACTGCAGAGCCTTATGGACATTCTAACAACAGAAAGCAGAAACATGGGCCTGGAAATAAACACAGCTAAAACCCAGACTATGGTATTCAATAGGAACCCCCTCGGAGCTAATGTGGTCCTAAATAACGTTGTCCTGAAGGATATAAAAAGCTATACCTATCTGGGCAGAGAGATTGGACCACAGTAAATAAATTAGGAGAAGAATCGAAATTGCCTGAACTGGATTTATGAGTATGCGTAAGATACTTTGTCACCCGAAGCTCCCAATCGCGACAAGACTCAGCTAACTCAAACTAACCCTGAAATGTTATATATGGTCACTGTTTTTGTATGGAAGTGAGACCTGGACCCTCAAAGCAGAGGATACGAAAAAATTGAACGCCTTCGAAATGTGGATGTACCGCCCAATGTTACGGATAAGCTGGACAAGCAAGATCACAAATGAAGAAGTCATAAGAAGAATACACATACGCCCACATCTTATCAACAAAAAAAAAGAAAAACAGCTTTTCTAGGGCATCTAAAGCGACATGCAGAGTACGAACAGATTCAACTAATACTGGACGCAAAAATCGGGGGAAAACGGGGTATAGGAAGGAAGAAGAAATCATGGCTCCGAAATATACGTGACTGGACCAAAACCGACGGAAAAACGCTCATCCATCAAGCACAGGATAGAGACCAATTTGCCATAATAGTCGCCAACCTCAACAGAGACGGCACCTGAGAAGAGGAGGAATAATTAGGGGAAATGAAGCGTATTGAATAGTGATTCATGATACCGTCCTCGGTATCATGGTGCAGTCGATCACTCATAGCTGATTCCTTTACTTTATGGGAACTAATATTGTATGTAGGTTGTATAATGGTCGTATATGATTTTTAATACATTTCTCTTCTGCTTTGAATTTGTAATTACAAGACCTTTTAAAGTAATGCATAAGTTTAGTGAATGATTTAATATTAATAAAATTGTTAAATGATCTTGCCTAAGGTTTTAATTTTTAAAAGGTCAAATTAAGGTAAAATTAAAAAAGATAGAGATTATTTAGTTTTCCTTAGGGCTTTTATTATGCCAATTACCTATAGGGTGATATGATATTGATTATATGGCCTTCGCCATTTTGTTAAGGATGGCTAAATTGCTATGGGTGTCCTGGTATTATTTTTAAATACTCTTTGTGTGGAGAGTGTTGTAAAAGCGGAAGCTGCTAAAATTGCAGTAGGAGAGTGCTTACTTAGAGCTTGTTCTCTTTTAGGGATTTTATTTGGAGCTAGTAGGTGGTTCCAACTGTAGGTAAAGGCAGTGGCCTATTGGTATGCGCGGTGGACCTCCTAGAAAGCTGAAATAATCAACTGCGCATTAAACGAAGCCCCTTACTTTAAGGAAAATTATAGACCCCCTCCTCTTGCATAAATACATCTTCTTTATAAAATAAATTTCCCCAGACAAAAAACCATAGTCTTGCAATGCCCATCAGCAAATAAAGGAGATACTAAGGTTCAGACAACTTGAATATACAAAGATAGGTAACATCCCACCTAAAAGAAAGTATAAACTTCCCCAACTGATCATAAATCAAAGTTACATTAAAATAAAATTCGGATTAGATAAAATGAAGTAGATAAGACAACATGCGAGAAAAGCAAATGGCGGTATTTGCAAAAAAAATGGTAACACAGATAAGCAATTAAATCATTAAATTTGGGCAAAACGATAGCAATAATTACCTCAAATTTGTGCGTGAGGGCTGCTCTGAGAGATTCGACGGTCTCGGTCTTATATGAGAAACGTGCAAGCCGCTATAAATAATGGGAACAAAAAAACGTTAGCAACATGGTGTTCACGCGCTTCACAGGCCATAGAAAAAGAAATCCAGAGAAAATGCTTACCTAATATAGCATGTAGAGCCCGAAAAATCGGTCGCGTTAAAACACAAACAGAAACAACACAATAAATCCCCTAGCAAAAGGGTTGTATCATATCACAATACTAAATGTGAAGTTTCTAACTGCACTGGCAAACGTTCGCCTTACGAGCAAACTAGAAAAAGGTCTCTCCAACGCTTTCGTCAATTTGCCTTCGAGATTAAATGCTGCGTCACAAGTAGTGATGGGCGGAAACATGCCGAGTGATTCGATACAAGGAATAATTCTAAGATAATGAGCGACTCAACTCTCGTTTATTATGATGATAAATGACGGTGGAAGCCACGAATAGTGAGTTAAAATTACATTTTCCAAGAAATGCTAGGAAATACTCTTACAGGAATGATAAACCTTCAAAAATCTTAATCGAGAACGACAAACACGCGATGGATAGCCCATCCCTATTATTTGGCATAAACCTCACAAAAACTAGTCTGCCGTACAAAACGAGAAATATATTTAAAGCAGAGGTCCAAAAACATCTCCGCAATTGGCGGCCAACTCCTGGCATTCATCAACCTAGGGTTCTCAAAAGATAATAAAATATTTAAACCGAAATTAAAGTATGGTTCAATAAGTCAAATGCCACGTATTTGCAGGCTAACAGAATTCTTTAAAAATATAAAATGGTTGGCTGGCGGTTCCCGATAATGCAATATAAAACAAGTTAAGCTATTCTAATAATATGGTGCATTGCTCATCAACTAAAATAAATAGTCACAACGGATTATAAAAGCTAATACAAATACATAGCTAACCTATACCTAGAATATAGTTAACTCATATTAGGAAAGTGGCATTTACAAGCAAATCAAATTAATAAATTTAGAATTAAGAAACCGATGCCTGCAAAATACAGCATCATTTTTTCCCTAATGTGGCATATAAATGAAATTTTAAAATTGGCAAAATCGAACTGTTACAACATAACTGTTAGGTGTAAGCATAGCTTACCGATACTAATTTCAATCAGTGTAACTACGGTGGAGATATTATTTATTAATGTCGTTCGTTTAATGCCCATAGTATTTTTTTGCCATATTATATTTACTTATTTTTCCCATTTAGTATATATCGTGGTAAATGATAAACATTGTCGTTCTGACTGATTCACTATCTGGTTATAATAATTTTACGTAATGGTATTTCATAACTGTTTCGTTAAGATTTATTTATGCACAACTGCAGCCACGTATACCATGGCAGACGCGCACAAGGTTTAGAAGCAATAGGTATTATACTGATAACTCTTAATTACTAGTATGATGTGACAAAACATACTTCATGCATATTGCGATTTATCATTAATTTGCTGAAATTGATTTCGAAACTTTCGTAATCATTTGTTATATTGTTAATTCCGATATGGTCTTGTTCTCTATTTGTGAACATATATCAGGTTATTATTTACATTTTTTTATATTTACTTAAGGATTCTCAAGAGCCAGAACCTTCTAGTTTGGGTCTGCGGATTTAGTTATTTGAAACTTGTGGCGCCCTGGCCAAACAAAATAATTGACAGACACCCACGCCGACGAGCAGTCGGAATGCATATTGCGCTGGCCGCAACCTTAAGGGTAGGTAAAATAATATTTATTATATATTGCTAACTCATTTAAAAGGGTTTTATGCGCAGCATCACTTAAAAAAACGCGTTATTACAGTCGAATAAGAGTACCATGGACGCAACATCAATACGAATCAAAAAATGGGAGGAAGAATCGGGAATTATGTGAATTGGCTAATGTCAGGAAGTTGGCTCATTTCATGTATCCAATGAAAAGTGATTCACTTAATTCTACAAGGTGGAAATAGTCAGGCAATTTGTCAAACATGTTTAAAAAATATTTTAAAGTAAATCATTATGACCACTATCAATTTCTTCTGGGCAGCTTCCAACTAGGTTAAGTTGACCAAGAGGAAAGCAAGTTCATACGAAAAGCCTATTAATAACAGCCTTAATTTTATATTATTTGGGTTGAGTAGTTCTTAGGCTCTAATTTCCTGCTGGCCGGTGTTGTTCTCCAGTAGGAATTTTTTCGTTTAGCCATATTTT
Organism: Pissodes strobi; assembly: GCA_016904865.1. Taxonomy (NCBI): domain Eukaryota; kingdom Metazoa; phylum Arthropoda; class Insecta; order Coleoptera; family Curculionidae; genus Pissodes; species Pissodes strobi. The sequence goes on along the minus strand of MU192589.1, from coordinate 21,243 downwards.
GACCCCCCACACTATGTTGCAATATCGCATGGAACGGTTGCCTTGCCTCATTTTCCCCTATATCTAATTCCAGCCGAGTTTTGACATAGTAGCAAAATAGCTTTTGGTATTTAGAGTTACCCCGTCATAACTTTACACCAAGTTTCCTGAGGTCAAATTTCTGCTTGATGCCCTCTTCCATCTTCAAAGCCTTGCCCAAATTTAATTTTATTGGCACTTAATTGGATGGTTGAGCAATGCAGCAATTGTTTATACATGTCCTAGCCTGGAATTTAATACGCTTTGCTAACGAATATCCTGTAACCAAAGCTAATGTAGTTACGTTTCTCTCCCCCACAAATTATTCCTTAAAATTTATTTGCCCCAGGGATCGGTTCATTTGCATCATTTGCTCAACGTCGAACGGTTTTTTAGTGGACTGTATTTTTATTAGATATTCCATCGAAACTACAACGTATCACAAATCCGAATGCCTGGCAGCTCTTCAAATAATTGATGCTGCTATAAACCTTTGACTTGATGAAGTACTACTGGAAATCCGTGTTCCATATAAATTCCACCGATATATTGTTCGGTGTATCCGTCGAAAGATTTGCTGTGACAGCAATTTTGTTCGAAACAAAGTTTTATGAAATATGGTAATGCCTCAAATTGGATTCCGCTTGTAACTAGCAGGCTGACGTCCGTTTGTGTGGACGAATGCAGGATCGAATGCAGGAGTAAGTTTATGTGGGCTTGTTTACTGGTTAATCAACATGTCAAACTCATTGATATAATAGGACCGTGGCTATTTTTCGCGTTTGTTTTGTAATTATTTCCTTGTGCAAAATTGTACAAATAATAAAAACATAATATTCAATAAAAACTTTAAAAAGTACAGTCTTTTCGTGTAACTTCAGCTCAACCAACAGTGTAACGTGATTTGCTAGTTGCTTAACAAATGGTATATATCTGGTCCACTCAGCGGGGTTAATATTTATAGGTGTGGGTCGTAGAGTTGGCAGTTGGGCGAAGGCGCCTCTAAATTTCCTAGTACGAATATATCAAAAATTTTTAAGCATTGAAATTAGGGTAATAAAATTTAAAAAAAATTGCCTATCTAAGAATATTGAGAAATCTAAAATTAAATTACCTAAACTCAACTCCACCTTGACTTCAGCATACTAAAATAAACACTTAAGCTATTTATTTAGATATTAAATATATTCTAAAACATTACCTGCAGAATAGAACATTTATTAGGTATCAAACCTATCTGAGATTATAGTATCATCTTTAAAACAATTACAAGATTCTTTAAAATCTTAAAATCCTAGATTTTAAATCATCAATACTGCCTAACTAAAATCTGCATTTTGAACTTTTGACAAACTAACTGACAATCACAGAACGCTTTTAATAAAGACTAATCTCCCAAATAAAATCAATTATAAATTAATCCAATGGCAGCGATAATATTAGTGGACAAATAAACAGTTAAAAAATTCTAAATCAAATAAATTAACCTGTAATGTAATGTCAGTGAAGAGTTAAAGGGGGAGAACGAAGTGAGCTCAATTCGTTAACCTGCTTATGTACAAAAACCTAAAGTGGTAGTTAGGTAAGACGGTCTACTGCCATTAGGCTTACAGAAAATTACAACAGCGCATAGCATCTGCAAATGTACGTAATACAAAAAAGTAAACAGATAATTACAGTAGTATTAGCAAGACATTGGCTAATCAAGATAATTTCATATACGGCAGTGAACACAGTCTGTATTAATTAATCAAATAACGATAAGAAATGGTAATAGGGACACTAAAAGATAGTAATCGATTAAAAGTAACTTAACGGTAAGTTGGCCAGCTGAAATCTTGAAGACTTATCCCCATCCAGCAATATATGTAGGCGATTTCAACAGACACCATGAGTAATGGAAATACAGCCATAATGACACCTGCGTGATTGGCCTAGCAAATTGAGCTGAGTGCCACCAAATGCACCTCGCTTTGACGCTAAGGATAAAGGAACTTTCAGATCGGCGCCGGCGGCCTGGAAATGCGACTACAACCCAGATTTGTGCTTTGTCTCTGAAAACGATAGAAAAGGCCGTCTTCCAACTACCAGATGAGTCGTCGATAACTTCCCACATAGCCAGAATCGGCCAGTGCTCCTAAAGATCGGATTCAAATCGTTTCCATGGCCTAGGTGGAATTTGAAAAAATCAAACTGGGAAGACTTTTCCAAGGATCTTGATAAGACCATAAGATGGACCCCCGAAGAGGAAAACTATCACAGGTGTATCGGCATAGCCATATCAACTGCCAAGAAACACAATCCCAGAGGTTATCGCAAAGATTATATTCCAGGGTGGTCAAACGAAAGTGAGAGACTGTATGAGGAATTTCTGGAGAACGGTGATATGGAACTAGCCGACGAACTTCTTAAATCCCTTGATGCATCCCGAATGCAGAAATGGATTGAAACTGTCGAAAGTCTGGATTTTAAACGTTCAAGCAGAGAGGCATGGCGTCTCCAGAAAAATCTTGGTTCAAGCACATCTGCAATCCGCCCAGCGCCTACAGAAACACCTAACCAGGTCGCTGACTATATTGTCACTGCTTCTTAATCCCGACGAAATAAGAAGCATGGCTCGGAAATAAGACGGAAACTTAAACAACAAAAAGCTGCTAGCCCACCCGAGACCGAGTTCTCAATTCCCTTCATGGGACGTCAATACCGGAAAAGCCCCTGAGTTCAACGGAATTCACCCAGAATTCCTATTACACTGTGGTAAAAACACAAATGTCCCTTCTGACCTAAAAAGAGCTAAAATAATTGCCCTACTAAAACCGGATAATCCAAGTGACCGTGCAGATAGCTATGGCCCTATCGCATTATTGAGCGTTATCGGGGTCTCTAGAGAGACTGATCCTCAATCGTATTGGCAACAATATTGAGCGGGTAATCCCCATAGAGCAGGCTAGTTTTAGATCTAGGCGCAGCTGTAGTACTGACCAAGTGTTGGCCTTCACCTCATTCATTGAGACCGGCTTTCAACGATGTCTTAAAACCTTGGTTGCATTTGTGGACCTTACAGCCGCCTATGACACCGTCTGGAGGCATGGCCTGCTTAGTAAACTTTAGGATTATGGTGTCTTTTATAGATAGCATGCTTGGCGATAGATTATTTCGGGATATTACAGGGGACAATATCACTAAGAAGAACAAACTGAACGATGGCATACCACAGAGACCAGTGTTAGCACCATCATTACCTTTACATTGCTGACATCTCGGAAGCACCACCGCGTAAATTTGGGTACGCCGATGACCTAGCAATAGCAACTATACACACGATCTTTGAACCTACTGAGGCAACTCTCATAGACGATATAGCAATGCTGGAACTATATTTTGATAAATGGAGGCTCCGCCCCAGCATAAGCAAAACACATGTTTTCATCTTAATAACAAGATGGCAAATAGAAATTTAAAAGTATATTTCAGTAACAACTTGCTACGCGTCAATACCCACCCCAAATACCTAGGAGTTACACTGGATAAGACATTATCATTTAAACATCATCTGACGATGATTGCCGGGAAGATAAGATCGAGGAATAACATCATTCAAAAACTTTGTGGGTCAACATGAGGTGCTGATGCAACAATTCTTCGATGCTCCTCCTTGAGCCTGGTTTACTCTGTTGCGGAATATTGCGCTCCTATATGGATAAACAGTCCTCACATAGCAAATATATATACTCAACACAACAGTACCATGCGTATGATCTCTGGCACCATTAGATCAACACCTACATATTGCCTCCCAAAATTAAGCCATATACCCCCAACCAATCTGGGCAGATCTCATGCATTGTTGAATGAGTACAATAAAAAAGCTAATAATCCTGAGCTTCACATACATACCGCCAACGGCTAAAATCAAGACGTTCCCCTATTATTACAGCAGAGAATTTGTCTCGGAACCACTTTCTGATAGGGAATAGCTGGCGGGAAGAAATAACCCATAAGACGCCATCGGAACTCCACTTTTGCTACGAGAGATGACAGACGAAAAACTTCCTGGCTTTGATCTTCCCTCTACGTTGTTATCCAGGTAGCATCGCGGACTTTCGAATGTTACGGAGTATTTGAATGAACACCGGAGTCGGTTGATTGGATTTTGAATCTGGACATAAGATTATAGTATACCTTGTTTTACTATGTCTAATATTGTCCTTTTTTACAATTGCCAATTTCTTTTCTTTCCTGATGTATGTTATGTTTCGCATGCGTTTGTAAGTGCCATACGCTAAATAAATAAAGGTTAAGTTCGATGAAAATAAGATAGGTAATTATAGGGCCTACTTACTTGTATGTCATCGCATTGGAATTCCCAGCAGTGGTTGCTGGCTATTCCCCAATCTACACGGCTACCTGGTTGACCCAATTAAGTTTTTATGGCTTCCTGTGAAGCTGCACGTCACACCATGCGGTCAGCATCACTTCGACTTGAAAGTCTCAAACGAGCAGGACTGAAACTTGAAAAAGGCTCTAGGCCAGAGGATTGAGGTTCAGCCCCGAGGAAGGACCTTAGTTGAATTATAAATAATTTTAACTACCTAATATAGCCACACAAGAATTACGTGACGATACTGCCGATAATATGAGAAAATATTAATGGCTGTGTGCTTGCCAATTTATCTCACCATAAATTAGTACGGAAAATGAACCTGATGGTCAAAAGTTACAACGATAATATCGCCACTTTCAAGTTTGCCTTTTTCTCTCCTTACTACATCGCGCGGAAGTGAAAGACCTCGTCAAATGTCAAAAAATATTTTAAACATCCGTCAGAAACTGCATTTCTGGGCTTGGTAGCATTTACAACGCTACAACAGATTTCCAATTTACATCAGGTGAGATTTAGAGATTTTTATAACTAATTATCCAAGTAACCTTTTAGAATAATTGGAGAAGTACTTCATTCAACTGCGAGTTTTCAAAATCTTTATTACGTATCTTAAACGAAATTTAAAAAAATTTAAAGGTTTTTGAGTTTTTACCAGGATAACTTAAGATGGAAAAAGAACGATCCAAATTAATTTATATATTTGCTCTCAAAGGCTACAATGCCGGGCCGGGTGTATTTTCATTTAAAACTTTAAGTTTAAAATTTCATCGAAGAGGAAACTTTTGTCGAGTAAAGCGAATTAAAACCAAATTAACAAACACGCATTTGCCCTTTTCTGCTTTTTTTCCTTTTCGGAAACAGGGACACCGCCATTGCTAATGCTCAATTGCGGTTTCTAGCGGATACGTTTTTCGTTTTTCCTTGGAAAATTTATGGCGATAGTTCGGAATTATTCAGTGGACTTTCTAATTGCGAACGGAACAAATGCGGTTCTGAACACATTGCATGTACAATGTATCTTAACTAAGAAGGATTTAACTGTATTTATTAGAATTAACTGTATTTATTAGAATTAGGGGTGTAAGGGGTGATGCTAAATGAGTGGTCAAATGCCAACCCAAATGTCAATCTCACCTGCTCGTGTGATAACCAAAGTTATCCGGTGCACCTGCTAGACAACTAACGAGGCTCTGACTCTCTGACGACCGAGTCACTGCGGTATAACCGTTTCAACGGGTACCGAGGAAATGCAAAAACGCACGGACCCTCCACCAACCCGCAATGGTCAGCGTGGCACGGCCCTCAGTCCCCGGCAGCGAACTGGTCCTTCCCCGGGTTAGACCAGACTAATATGTATTACGACAAATGCATATCGCCACATATAACGTAAGAACATTGTCATCGGAGGAAAAGTTATTGGAACTGGAAGAGGAATTGAAACACGTAAAGTGGGACATTCAGCGAAGTAAGACGGAAAGGAGAAGAACATCTAACTCTAAAGTCGGGTCACCAACTGTTCTACAAGGGTAATGACGTAAAGGCAGGATGTGTTGGGTTTCGTATACATAAAAAACATACCGAAAATATCCAACAACTAGAGGGTATAAACTCATGAATAGCATTCTGAACTTTGAACTTGAACACCAAACATAGCATTAAAATAAACCAAGTTTATGCACCAACAACTGCTCATACAGACGAAGAAGTCGAAACCTTTTATGAAGATCTATACAGTGCAACTGGGCAATCCCCCACAAAATACAACGTAATAATTGGCGACTTTAACTCTATGCTGGGACGCAAAGCAAATGAAACTGAAACAGCATTAGGTTCCCATGGGTATGGAGAACGCAACGAACGAGATGGTATGCTTTTGAACTTTTTATTCCAAAATGGTTTCTTCGCAATGAACAGCTTCTTCAAGAAGAGCCCTCAAAGAAAATGGACATGGGCTAGTCCAGACGGTGTAACTAGGAACGAAATGGACTTCTTAATTTCAACCAACAGAAATATGGTGCACGATGTATCGGTCCTTAACAACTGTTCAATAGGAAGTGATCATAGACTAGTCAGAGCTAAGATCACAATAAATCTTAAGAAAGAAGGAACTAAAATGATAAACAAAAAACATTAAATAGGATGTACTCCTATAGAAAATACAAAGGCCTATGAGGAGGCTGTTCGAAATAGTCTTTAAGAAGCAGACTTGGAGGAAATGGACGTAGAAACAATAAGCAATCGCCTGTTGGAAGCCGTGATGAGTGCAGAGGAAAAGTATAGGACGAAGGCCAGAGGAAAGGAAGATAAAAGCAGCACAGACACAAAGAACCTTATGGACAAATAACATCAAATAAGGATAAGATTATCAAGATCGTAGAAGAGTTTTACAGAGAACTGTACAGAGAAGAGGACAAAAAAGAAGTTATTAGGATCAGGAAAGGGGTTGGGTCTGTGATAAAAGGTTTTTGTCAATTGGTAAATAATTTACTTTGTTGATGGTGTCAATCTAATATTAGCACTAGTAGTAAAAATTAGATTAATGAAATACCCTCTTCGCTATGATATTAACGGAAATTGCAGATTGTCACAGATAGAATATATGTATGTAGGTCTTTTACTGTTACGGCATACATGGCGTGACGACACGCCTTGGTTGACGTGCAGGTTATACAGCTCAGATTCCGGATCGATCTACGTCAGGTGAGAAGAGATGATAAAGAAACCACTTTAGTTAAAAACAATAACGTCTATTGGTCAAAGACTTAATGAGAAAACAATTACATTTGGCAGAGATTACTCAGGTGCGCATGTTCTTTCAATTGAGGTATATTTTGAATTGTTTATATGGCTTTGGTCACTGTTTTATAATATGGTTTTCTTAAGACTGGTGTTGTGTTTTATTTAATGGTTGGCTATGCCTTAAGTACACTCAGAGTTTACACTGCACTCTAACTACTTGACAGATTCTACTTTAAAACTTATCTTTCCCAGAACTTCGACAAATTTATCATAGATTCGACTTTTACTACTATAGATGGGTAATCCCCAAGCCCAAGCCCACGCACATGTGTGCTGCGAAACTCAGGGTTGGGTAGGGAATATGGTTGCTGGTTAGGATCTGCTGCAAGAAACTGGTTTAGGTGAGAAACAAAGGCTGCCGAACTGATAGTTCGCTAGCGTATTTATATAATAAAATGTGCTGATCGTTGCAAACTCAAGGTTTATAATCGCTTGCATTGCATAATATTTTCCAAGCTCAAGTTTAAACTTAGGAGAGGGTGGTATTTACTTAGTAGTTCACAATATACTTACTGACATAATTATTTTTGCTTTGTATGGTATCTAAAGATCTTTATTACTTAATTTATCGATAAGGTTTCTCGCTTATTGGAAAAACACGCTGACCTTTTCAAATATTTCGAAAGTCGACCGCAAGAGATACAATGGGGGAAAAGTTATATTTCCATTTGAAATTAAGTTTAAAATTGAATCCAAGCAGAAACTTTTACACCGAGCAGCAAATTAAAATCGAATTAACAAACACGTATTCGACCCTTTTCCGCTTTTTGCTTTCAATGCCGCTTTTTCTGAGGCTTTATGTGGTTTTCAATAGACGCCTTTCCCCTCAACCGTGTGCCTTAAGCTAGGAATTTATTATGTACCTTAACATCTCTAATGATCATAAAAACTAGGTATTAACCTCTAAAATGTTGGAAGGTTGTTTGAAGAAAATCTGGGAAATATTTTCTATTTGCTGAATGAATGAGTATACACTGAGGATCAAATTAAAGTTTCTCACTATTTCATCGCGAAAAACTTTTTATGTATTGCATCGATTTGATTTCTTTTTACAGCGTTAGCAGGCTGTTATGCTCTTATGAGGCTATCTAGTTTCTTTTTAACCTCGTTGCAAAAAAAAGTTCGTTAACCCAAAATAAAATGCAACAACGTATAAAAAAATTGATAAAAAAAATAAAGGAATTGATTTTCTGCAGATCAACTATCCAACGGCAGAAATTGTCACAGTAGGAGACTTCAACGTACAAAATATCGACTGGTTGAAACACTCCAATAAAAACGACGATGAAAGACGAGAAGCCGAAACTTTTGCTATAAGTCTCAGACTGACTCAGCTGGTTGACGAACCAACTAGGATCCATAAGCGTCAAAAAGACTTTGCTAGCCTCCTGAATCTATTCTTAACAACTGTTCCTGACCACTACACCGTAACTGTCCAACTCCGCTGAGCTCATCAGACCATAATCTTATCTTTACAACCTGTGAAATTGCTATCAAAACATAGAAGCCATAGGTGAACTTCAAATCTGCAAAGTGGCGTGATCTTTGAGAGTTTTATTTTTCTTTTCCTTGGAAAGATGTCTGCTTTATGAATCAAAACACCTCTGAATCTGCTGATAAGATAACTCAACTTATCCTAGCTGCTAGGGAAGCTTTCATCCCCTCTTCTATGAAACGTATCTCAAACAGTAAACCATGATTTGGGAAAAACTGCTTAAGAGCGGTCAATGTTAAAAATGTCGCCTACGGCAAATGGCGTCAAGATCCGACAGCTGAAAATCTAAATATATTCATCACTACTAGGAACCAGTGTAAGCGGACCATTGACGAGAGCAAGGAGGGCTATAACAAGCAGATCAAGAACAAGCTTCTCAACTGTCCTTATGGATCAAGATCCTTTTGGTCAGTTGCCAACGCTCTCCCTCAGGGTTTGTCAAAAACGTCAATCCCACCATTGACCAAAAGGTGATTGCTCAATAGCGGAAACGGCCAGAGGAATAGCGAACATTCTTGCCGAAATGTTTGCACCAAATTCTACCTTAGACCCACATGGAAAGACTCTTCCAACTATCCTGAGAGTGAATTCCTCAATGCTAGGTCTGGTATTTCGCCAACGCAAAGTGAAACGAACACTCAAAAGCCTAGACACTAACAAGGCTACAGGACTCGATGGCGTTCCCGCAATAGTGCTTAAGAAATATGCTGCTGAACATACAGCTTCACTATGCAGGTTTTTCTCAATGTCATACAGAACTGCATGTTTTTCTTCTAGCTGGAAATGCGCTTGGGCGCAACCAATCCCGAAGAAAGGTGTCCAGATTCACGGAGAAACTGAGAAACGAACAACTCTTAAAATATCTCCAATCGGCAGGCATCATAAGCGATTGCTAATATGGCTTCCGCAAGCCCAGATCAATGGGAGATCTCCTGACTTACGTGGACCAAAGCCATCGAGAGCTACGGCAAATCTCGTGCAGTGGCTCTGGACATATCCAAAGCATTAATTTGATAGGGTGCGGCATGAAGGTTTGTTAAGCAAATTGACAACATACGGACTACCACCAGCACTACTTCTATGGCTTTCCAATTTCTTAAGGGATCTAAGCAACCGAGGTGGTATTGTTCGACATCTCTCGGAATAATTTAAAATCAATGCCAGAGTTTCTCAAGGGTGTACATTATCTCCCACACTGTCCCTGTTTTATATTAACGACCTCTTAGACAAGACAAACAATTTTATATACAGTTTTGCAGATGACAGCACTCTTATATCCTCATTCTTGTCGAGCATTTCAATGAACGCTGCTCGATTCCAACGCGAGCGAGAAAATCAGATTGCTACCATCAATGAGGCTATAAACGCTACAGTGGAATGGAGTGAGAAAAATAAGGTTCAGTTTAATGCAGGAAAAGCTCGAGCAGCTACCTTCTCAAAAAAGACAAATACTGCAGGACCTGACTTATCAATGACAGGACAAACACTTACTCTGGCCCCATCCATAAGCTTGCTGGGCATTAACGTAGAAAACAATATGTATTGGCGTAATAACGCCACCAAAATCACCAAGACAGCAGCACAAAAGCTAGTAGCACTCATCTATAGAGCAAAAAAAATCACCTCATCAGCTCTTACTGTTCTATAAGGCCCAGATAAGACCACCTCCGGAAAACTGTTTCTATATTATATTATCATACGTCTAGTTAGGTGTAAAGTTCAAAATTTCTAAGATATATCAGTTCAACTACTTTTGTAATTTCCATTTCATATTTATTTGTCAAGTGCCTCCGATGGTTAAAACTTTGTTTTGTTATTGTATTTGCTAGTGGCTTGATAATGAGAATGATAAAATAGGAATATGTAGTAATATTCAAATTACTTTGTGCTAACTAAGGAATACTATGCATGGTTCCATTTGATTTTTTTTATTTCTCTTTTTACGATTAAGTATTTTTTTTATGTTAGGAGGTTGTGATATTTAGGATTATGTATTTTTTTGTATGTTAGGAGGTTGCAACATTTGAAGTTACTTTATTTTATGTTATTTCTGCATAGATAGATTTTTTTTGTTTTCCTTCTCTTTCCCTTTCAATTCTTCTCCTATTCCTTTATTCTTCGAACCAATACTTTTCCTGGTGTTAACTTAAACTAACTTATTTATTTCTTTGTGTTATTTTAAATGATGTTTAACATCTCACATACCAATGCCCGTTCAATTCTACCAAATTTTGGTGCATTTCGGGATTATTATTTTGATAAAGAATACGATATTATTGGCGTGACTGAGACCTGGCTGGACTCTGAAATTTCCAGTAATGCTACTTCTCTGGAGAATTGTGTGCTCAAAAGAAATGATAGGTGGAGGAGTTGCAATTTACTTTCGTAGCCAACATAGGTATGAGGTTGTGCTTGGTGAGAGGGATGGTTGTATGGAGAGCATATGGTTAAAGATTTTTATTAACTAAGAAATTTTTATTGTCGTTGTAATATATCGGTCACCAAACTCAGCCTATAATTTATTTATCAATGGATTTGAGAATACTTTGGTTAATTTTTTGTCTCGGTATGATCATATATTTAGCTTGGGAGATTTTAACATAGATCTTTTGAATTTGTGTGACTCAAAAAGTGATTAACTACTATCACCAGAATGACGGCAAATTCTGTGTCGCCTATAGATTTAATATATGGTTGTTGATATGGTTTTTCATGATTTTAAAATTAATAGATCACCGGCCAAATTGCAGTATTTCAAACAACTTAGGAATCTAACTACAGTAGCAATCAGAACTGAGAGAAAAATATATTGCAGGTACCGGTTTCAAAATATTTCGGTCAGAGAGAAGTGGCAAGAGAGAGACCTTCCAAATCTCGAGAAATTCCGGATAGGCTCAAGCATGTAAATGATTTTAATTCCTTTTTTATAAATTCCGTAAATGTTAACGCTTCACCTAATGACAATATTTTGCAATCTTACGTAAACAATACAAAAGACAGTGTAGAAAAATCTTTGTTAAACTAAAATTAATGCCATTGGTAATGATCATATTAATATAACTCTAATTATTCTTTGTTGTCCACATATTATAGAATACATTACTCATATTTTTAATCAATGCATTTTGCAGTTCCTTAAAAATGGAAAAATGCCATCGTTACTTCACTTCCCACGTAAACAACCCTTATGACATGAATTAGTTCAGATCAATTACCATGCTCCCTTCTCTATCTGAAATTTTACAGAGAATCCTCGAAGTACAAGTTTGTAACCATGCCAGTTTCAATCATAGAAATAGGACTCCTAGAAGGCTAATAATAAGAGCATATTATAAGCAGATCTACTCACGAAGGAAGAGAGACAAAATATCCATGTGTAAGACAGAAATGCTGAGCTTCGTAGGTTTTGCGCGTGCCTGTCTGTATATAAGGGCATGTTGAGTATTAAGTTGAAGGCATTTTTTACAAATAACACCGAAAACGAATTATAGTACTATCAAACACACGGCAATAATAAAAAACACAAGAACTCTACAAAACTGAACAACGAAAGTCGAAAAGCAAAGAAAACAAGAATTCATGAATTAAAATGGCGTCCGATCATGTCCACGTCCTTGCAATCTCGCAACGTTGCCAAGTATAAGATATGTAAAGTACTATGTTTTAAAGTAACACAAAAATAATTTTTACCTTGGAATTGATTGCCTTTGGCTCCACAAATGATTAAACTTGGTTAAATTGGTATAGAGCCTCTTCGGCTTTGGCTCCAGGATGTAAACTGCATAAGTGCAAGTTTAGTGACCCTAATAAAATATGTACCTATATATCGTCGACGCCGACGTTTCGATAAGCTAAAAGCTCTTGCAGATTGTCAACTGACTTTGACAAAATGACAATTATACCAATTCAAACCAAGTTTAATCATTTGTGGAGCCAAAGGCAATCAATTCCAAGGTAAACATGAATCCTCCACAACAATATAGAACATATCTACACAAAAATAATTAAAATAATCAAAAATCTTAGCAACATATACTTCGAAAATATTAGAATAAATTTATAATATGAAACAGATTTTAAAAAAATCCGTTTCGGGGTTTACTTCCTACGTTTTTCAATAGTTATCTAATTAAAATACACATAAAACGGTAAATTTCTCCTAGTTTGGCAACAGTGTTGGTATATAAACTGCACGTAAGCAAGTAAATATAAGATTCTTATTTACATGCCCGCGCAAGCGTATTATCACCCAATCCCTATTGTTTTCTCCCTTTCTCCGTGAGGGACTTCTCACTCTATCAGCCTTCTAGGAGTCCTAGTTCTATAATTTCAATAATATCTTGCCATTAAAACAGTCTGGGTTTCGATCGGGATTTGGTTGTGCTACTGCAATAACCGATGTGATTGATGACGTTTTCCGTGCTTGATTTTATTGGATTTTACTAAAGCTTTTGACTTTATAAATTATAAAATATTAATATCAATTTTACATTATATAGGATTTTCAGAAAGCGATTCCAATATTATAAAGTCTTTTTTATCTGACAGATATCAATGCGTGAAATAGGCAGTGACATCTCTGATTTCTGATATATCATCCATTTTGAAGAAGGCATATGCCTCATTAAAGTGAATATATCCTCATAGACATTATTTCGGCAGAAATGTAAAAAAACACTTGTGCGACTCTCTAGTTCTCTCGCATCTAAATCACTGCGACAACATATTATATGTCCCGTGCTTGGATAATTTCGATTAATATAGAATACAGAAACTTCAGAATAGCTCTATCCGATTTATTTTTGGTATAAGAGGAAGGCGAGTATCACATAAAATCACTGAGCTGTCATGGTTGAATATGTTCAACAGACGTAGTCTGCATGCTGCTTGCTTATATCATAACATTATTAAGACACCTCAGAACCTCTACATTAAAATGGGTTTTCTAACAGATTTATATAATTTAAATTTACGTAGAAACACCATCACAATACCGAGCCATAGAAATGAATATTTTGGAGATGCTTTTATACAATGTTGCCTCGTGCTTGAACTCTCTGCCGTTTAACGCTGTTGACCCTCCACTATCATGTCGAGAATTTAAGATTCAATAGTTTCTCCTTTTTTTTTCGTTCTTTCCCCCTTACTTTTATACGTCGTCCCACATATCATTTACCTGTTAATTTGGGTATTAGTTAATAATTGCTAGTATCAGGCCTATTTTTCTTTTATTTTTCTTCTTCTCTTTTTTTAAGCCGCATTGGGAGAACAGAATCTGCCCTTGAGCAGAAGTCTGAAATGTGAGCATTTTATACTCACGAGTCGTTCCTCTTAGATTGAGTTAGAGTAATTTGGTTTGGAGTAAATTGATTTGTATATTATGATGTAATCATTGTCAGTATTAAACGTTATTATTAATATTTATTTTTTTTCCACAGGCTTTTAAACCTGGCTGTTGGCATCACCAGGCCGGGACCATGATGGGTCAACGGCTTAGTCATGTGTGAGTGTGCGCCGGACGGTTCTGCACGTGCCCAGGACTGCAGCTTTCTAAGCGGTGAGTATCAATTGCTTGATATTTCCTATTCCCATCTTTTCCAATTCTTTCTTTACGTTGTTCTCAACCAGTCCCGTAGTGGATATCACCAGAGGATGAATGGTGACCTGGTCCAGCTGATAAATCGCCTTCAATTCGTGGGACAAATCGATGTATTTAGTTATTTTCTGATTTCTGGCTTCTCTGATGTTATGGTCAGTGGGAATGGTTATATCTATAATTCGTGCAACTTTTTCTTGCTTCCTTATGACGAGTATATCAGGCTTGTTATGTAGCATCTCTCTGTCAGTGATGATCGCCCTATCCCAGTACACTTTTGTTTGGTCATCTTCCACCTGGTCTTTAGGTACATAGTTATAGTAAGGTTCTAAATCTGTAAGCAAGTCATACTTTTTACAGATGGCTTGATGAAAAACCTTAGCCACGTCGTCGTGCCGTTTTTTGTGTTCTCACGGTGCCAGATAGAAGCATCCTGCCAGAAGGTGCTGAATGGTTTCCGGTTTTTTTTCTGGCACAGTCTACATCGATCTGATGGTATGTCTTGATGCAGTATAAAGCGACGGAAGTTTCTGGGGTTTATAACCTGGTCCTGTATAGCCAGGAGAAATCGTTCTGTTTCCATGAACAGGGTGCCGCTAGTGAGGTATAATGTTGAGAACTGGCTGTCCACGTTTTCACTGTTCAAAGATGTCGCAAATCGCCCGTGCAATTCCTTGCTTTTCCACATTTCCTCTAATTTAGTGAGATAATTTTTATTTTCTTTTACAGGTGGATCTGTGTTGGCCAGTCTAAATGGAGTCATGCTTGTGTCCATAATTGTAATTGCTCTATATGTTGGATGAGCTTTTGATTTCAGATAATTAAAGAGTTTTTCGCATTCTCGCTTGTGTGCCTCTTTTAGGTTTGTAATGCCCCTGCCACCTCGACTCCTAGGTAAGTAAAGCCGATTTACAGACGCATTAGGGTGGGGCAGTCTGTTTTTTGTTAGCGAAGCACAGAATAGCCATTGGCTATTCTGTGAGCGAAGTCCGAACAAATCGATCTAGGTTGTCTACCTAGATCGATTTATTCGGACTTCGCTAACAAAAAACAGACTGCCCCACCCTAATGCGTCTGTAAATCGGCTTTACTTACCTAGGAGGTTGGACTCCATTTAACTATACCAAAGCTGTACGTGACAATTGGTAGTACCCATGTGTTGATGGCTGTTACTTTTGCTAAGGAGTACAAGTTTGATTTTAATATTAATTGTAGTCGATTTTTTAAAGCTGTTTCGACCTGACGTTTTGTTTTAGTCTGCTCTATGTTAAGTGTTTGTTGCATTCCTAGGTATTTGTACTTTTCATCGAGGGACAGAGGAGTGAACTGGTTATGGTCCATGAGGGTTATATTTTCTGTTTCTTGTACCTTGCCAGCTTTAACATGGACGAACGCACATTTCTCAAGTCCAAAATCCATAGAGATTGCTTTGCTAAACGAGGCCACTATTTCCAGTTGCCCTTTTAGTGGGTCGGAGTTTGCACCGTAAAGCTTTAAATCGTCGAAGTATAAGAGGTGGCTTAATATTATATTCGATCTTCTTGAAAGGATATATCCGAAATTGCTTTCCTCTAACATGTTGCTAAGTGGATTTAATGCAACAAAAAACCATAGGGGGCTTAAGCTATCCCCTTGAAAAATTCCCCTTTTGATCTTAACACTATTGGATGTCGTCGACATTCACGTTTAGGTATTTTTCCCAAGTGGACATTATAGATGTTAAGAACATTATTACTTTTTTGTTTATTTTGTATGTCTAATACTTGAAGTAACCATGAATGCGGGACAGAGTCGAACGCCTTTCGATAGTCTATCCAGGCTACCGAAAGGTTTATCTTTTTGGTTTTTGCATGGTTTGTTACCACTGAGTCAAGTATGAGCCATTCTTTACATCACGGGCTCTAGCTTTGCTTCCATTTTGTTGCCAGGCTAGTATATGATGTTCGTTTAAATGGTTTTTGATCTTTTGTTCAAGTATACCTGTGAGAATTTTGTAAACAATCGGAAGGCATGTGATTGCTCTATAGTTTTGTGGATTCTCTACATTGTTGTTTTTCGGTAGTAGGTAAGTAATGCCCTTTGTAAAGTATGGTGGGATCGTTGATGGATCTTTCAATGCTTCGTTGAGCTGGTTTGCTAGGGTTTCATGAATAGAACCAAAGCTTTTCCACCAGTAGGCGTGGATTTTGTCTGTACCAGGCGCTTTCCAGTTAGCCACATTTTTCAATGCATTTTCGACATCTACTGTAGCTATTTCAATGTCTGTCATTTGCTGGGTTTGAGCCATTCTTTCGGTTTCATTGTTAATCCAGTACGCATTTCTATTGTGTTCTTTGGGGTTTTCCCAGAGATGTGACCAGTATTGGTGCATTTGTTCTTGGGCAGCTGGTTGACGCGTTGGCAGTTGCCTTCTTTTCCCCTGATAAGCGGTAAAAAAGCTTTTGGTTCTCCTGAAATAGGCGGTTTTCTTTATAACGATTAGTGCGTTCTTGATATCTTCTTATTCTACTTCCTAACATTTTGATTTTTTGTTTCAGGTATACACCGCAGCAGTTGCTTATACACCGCAGCAGTTGCTCTTGCTGTAAAAAGCGTAAATAAGACAGTGCTTAGAATATTGCTCACATATCTGGGGTGCCGCACCAAAGCATACCCTGAAGCTGCTGGATTCCATTCAGAAGACGGCTGTGCGTCTCGTCGGCGATCCGGATTTGACCCGGAATCTGGATAGTCTGGAACATCGCAGACATGTGGCCGAGATGTCTCTGTTTTACAGATACTTTCACAGCAGATGTTCCCAGGATTTGGCCCGCATAATCCCGCCCCTGGCAACTCCTGTCAGACAGTCCCGACAGACGGCAGGAGCGCAGCAGTTCGTCGTACAACTAGAAACACCTAGAACATCGCTTTACCAGAACTCCTTTGTCTGGCGCACTGCATCACTGTGGAACTTACTTCCATCTGTTTCCCACTAATTACAACCTGCAAATATTCAAGAACCGTGTCAATCAAGATCTTCGCATACACACCGCTCGTCGAGCGCCATAGGATCTCCCTTTAGTGGGTGTGCCACTGCCATAAAAAAAAGGTCCTCCATGTATGATGTTAGTCTCGCTTTCGCTTCAGGTAAGTTGTACTTAACTTTAATTTTTTACCACAGTATCTTCATTAGTTTTTGTACCCGAGGTGAAGGCGAAGAAGAGTTAACGTAAGTATGGATTCGTCCTATTTCTTTTCTAAATTTATTTATTCTACTTTGAATTCTTTTCGACTTCCCCCATGGTGGTTGTTTATTTGTTTTGTTTTGATTCTGATATCTATTTTTTGTTTTCAGGGAATTCCCAAGCACTTCAATAACACTAATAGCAGCACAGTATACCAGGTGGCAGGTTTCTTCCAAAGTGTTGTAGGTAACCAGTTCTTCTTTAATAGCGATGTTTGTTTGCATTATGGTTTCCTTTGAAGTTTTGGAGTATCTTAATCTTGGGAGTGCTGGCCTGTCAGTAAGCGCTATACCAGCATATTTTACTCTGTTTTCTCTTAGTGTCTTTAGAATTTCTCCTGGGGTTTCTTCTGGTTGCTTCTCAAAGATTGTTGATCTTCTTTGAGCAGGAATAGATTCTCGCCTTTCATCGCTCATGTTGTATTGATTAACTTGTTGTTGTTGTTGATGTTCTTGTTCTTGTTCTTGTTGTTGTTGTTGTTGTTGTTGTTGTTGTTGTTGTTGTTGTTGTTGTTGTTGTTGTTGTTGTTATTGTGGTTGTCTTGTTTCGATCTTCAGTAGTTCTAGTTCTGCCTCTGTTAAGACTTTCCTTCTGGTAATGGATCTTACTTGGTCAGATAATTGTTGGGGTTCTCGCCTTAAGTCCGGTCTTACATATTGCCAGCATTCGTGTAATCTGGTTCTGTAGTTAGTTTTATCCTGTCCGACATTTGTCACAAAGTAGTATGCACGCATGAGATTAATGTTATCTTGTCTATTCCAGCGCATACGCCTTCTTTGGACTTCTGGAGATCCGATTCGCGGGCGCGCGCCACGTGCTCTACGCGTTTCCGCTAGTGACTGTGCTGTCCCGCCAACTGGTGCAGTCACATCGCCAGTGGCATCCGAGGCTTGCTTCCTTGGAGCGGGCAAATTTCACAGTCTTTGAGTTGCTAGCCCTTAGATCGGGTTGCTGGGATCTGCAGGTGTGCAACCCGTAGCCCTTAGGCTCCGCTGCAGGCGAAGCTGGCTGTACACGGTGATCATTTCTAATGTCCCCCCCTCTTAACTTTTTTGTTTTTCGCATTAAACAAAAGTGTTAAATACAAAAGTTGTGCAGAATAATGTAAGCTATTTGCACAATACATTTATTTATATACAAGGTGTTGCAGAAATTAGTGACAGGTTAAAGTTATATATTGTTAAATGAAATACCTTGTATATTATTAATTATTTAGAATCTCCTAAAAATCCTGAATATTTTTTCTATAACATGTCCTATACCTAAATGTAATAGTTTTCGACATATTCGCATTTTAACTAAGCGGTTATATTCAATAAAAAATATTCTAGATTCCAGTTCTTAGGTGGCCGTGAATTAGGCATCTACAATACCAGACCACTATTTAGAATGCGAATATGTCGAAAACTATTACATTTAGGTATAGGATATGTTATAGAAAAAATATTCAGAATTCTTAGTAGATCCCAAAAAATTAACAATATACAGGGCGTTTCATTTAAAAAAATATAACTATAACCTGTCACTCATTTCTGCAACACCTTGTATATATATAAACATATTCTGCAAATAGTTTACATTATTCTGCACAACTTCTGTATTTAACATTTTTGTCTAATGCGAAACACAAAAAAGTTAAGAGGGGGGGACATTATAAATGATCACCGTGTACAGGTCTTACGTCGTTACCTGTAGCGATGTGTATACGGCTAGTAGCCACACTACGCATCAGCCAGAGGGTGGTTCCCAATGAAACATAAGGTCTTATTGGAAAAACACGATATTCTAACATCGAACGCTAAATTTTCACATTGATGTTGCACACTTTGACAAAAGCATGAGTATTTTTTTTAAGTAAGGAAAGTATGAGTTTCAATTTTTTGTTTATGAGCATAAGATCATGATGTTTATACATCTAAAGTTGTAAATCATATGGAAACATATCGACATATATTATATGTTATATAAGGCTATTTTTTATTTACATCATAGTTTAGCTTCTGCCCGGAGGAAATACCTGTCACTCAAGTTTTAATGAAAGATTTATTGGTTTAAATATATTTCCTGTAACTGACGGCTATAAACTCAGATTTTCATCACGTTTCGAGCATTTCAGCGTCGACAAAACCGCTATGTGCCACAAAGTGAACTTAAATTCTTAAAAAACTTTCAAAGTCAAACCTAAGAGTTAGAAGTGAGAAAAGTTTTATTTGCCATTTGAAACTTTATGGTTCAAATTCAATCAGAGAGGCAATTTCCTCAGAAAGAAGTAAATTAAAACAGAATTTAAACACTGGCAGCTGGCCCTTTCTGCTTTGCTCTCTCGATCTCAAAACTAAAACAACTTTAGTGCTTTGAATTATCACTCATCATTTCACATTCAACATTTGTATGGAAATAAATTATGAGAGACGCAGATTATGACACTGCAGGTGGAAGGAGTAAAAAAAATGTGGGACTTGGATCTATGCGTGGAACTGATACTATAATAAATTATTACCATTATTCCTGGCATCAGCAGTCCTAGCAAAGAAGATTTATTTTTCGACTCTGAATCTGAGCCTGACTGGTCTTCTTAAGCGCCCCATTAAGAAAATAAAGTAAATTTGATCGGATAATTGAAAACAATTATTAAATAAGATTTTTAAATACGCTTTTTTATTATCTAAAAATACATATTTTTTATGGGCTTGATGATACAAGAAAATACACGAAAACAATTTATATAATATGTGAAGTCTGCTATAAGACTTAACATGTGCACGCCACTTGAACCTGCCCTTCTTCATTTTCCGCGCCGCAGCTATCCGTTGCCCTAGCAATACGCCAATGACATTATTTTTGATATTAAATATATAATTCTTTTTTAATGATGTTTATTTTTTATTTAACTAATAATAAGTTTTTAAACTAAATTATTTCCAGCTAAAACTCCCGATAAATCATTCATATGGAAATCTGAAAGGTAACGAGTGATCACAAATCATTCCCATAAGGTCGGCTAGTACATTTAGCGAGATGAATGAGTATTGGCTAATACGCGTTTCATTTAATAACAACGGATACTCTATGGTTTATATCCTCGGAGAGATTTGTTCTGGCAGTACCGAAAATTAGATTCGAAACAAAGTTTTATGAAATATGGAAATGTTTCAAATCGGACGCCGCTTGGGGACTAGCGTCCCGACGCGCATTTGTTCGTACAAATGCGGAACCGCTTTTATGTGGAGCCAGTTTTCCAGATAATAAAATTCAGTGCAAACTACTCTATTCACTGCTTATGAGTTTATGCAACAAATTTCCGTTGTACGTTTATGCGAAAGTTATTCAGACCGGTAAAGGAAATATAAGATTATAAAATTGTCTGCTGGGGCTTGAGAAAATTTGGTCAGCAATGTTGGAAGCTAGACAAAGCAAATATAGAGATTCGGGGCCAGGTGTGCGCGCTAAGGTGGGTTGAGCCCTTTCCGGGACATGTCTGAATCCTCTGGCAAGTATTGGCATTGATACGAGAATATTTAAGTTTAGTAAATATTTAGAGTGTTTATTTTTATTTGAAAATAAAAGAAGCTTATGGAACACCACGTGAAACAGCTCTCTTCTAAATACCCTTTGAATGCGATTTCCCTTTGTTAATGCGTTCAGCTTGTAAGTTGTCTGGTAAAAATTCGATAAAGAAGTTTTATACCATTCTTTGGTGAAAGTATTAGCAACCTTTATCCTATCA
>JAEQML010059643.1:0-28318 GCA_016904865.1 Pissodes strobi | reverse complement strand
CCTTTACCAAAAGAGATTGCAAATAAGAAAGCTATAATGAACATTAAAATGTTACGTTATGTAATAAGACATTATCTGATTTAACAACTAATAATTAAGCATTCATCCTTTAAAACTTGGATAATGATAGTCAATTTATATTCAATCAAGAACTAATAAATTGTGTTTCATATAGTAGCTTTACATTCCTATATAATTGAAATATAGTAATAAAATCACAATGTGCAAAAATAAATGATTGTAAACAGTATCTTATTATTTTCTATAACATATATAAAACAACTCGTTCATTGAAATATTACAAAAGGGGGAACCATGAACCAGACACCCCTGCAAAATAAAAACCACCCGAGCAAATAAAAATTACCAGACTGGAACGAAATAAAGGGGGCAACGCGGATAATAACATATGTCTATTTGCAAATGTTGCGGTACTTTAGTACCTACATATGCGAAATACCTACATATGCGGGTTTAATCATTTGAATTAATTTTTTACCCTTCGTTAATTATCCGAGCACAGAGAATGTTATTTTATTGATTTTTATAATACCGTCAAATTCAAAAGTACATCTAGTTTAAAGTTTTCAATTATTGTTGTAACACTCTAAGACAAAAGTAATTAATCAATCATGTTAGATAAGACATTGATACTATTAGAAATATATTATTAATAATGCGTAACAGAACCAAAACAACCTAAAAGAATGATTTTTATTAATAGAAAAAATGAACTTTGTGTTAATGACAAGACAGAGATACAGCAATTAAAGAAAGTTTATTTCAACCTTACCAAATAAAAAGATAAATCAAACACAATACATAAATAAATATCGCATTCGATTGTTTATTCATTATAAAAACCCGAAAAAAAAAACGCACCTAATCTAAACCACGTCCTTATCGAAATAAAAATTAGTCACCGTCTGTACAAATTCAGTATACCTATTTTATATATCAATGTGTACCAGTCCATGAATGGGGAACTTGAATGAAAATTAAAGCAGGAAACGTCTTAGCTTCCATTATTATTATTAATATTAAAGCACAGATTAAAGTACAAATCATCACAATTTATAACAAACACCCAGGTAATTTAACGACAAGCAGTAATAAACGTAAATATTTAAATACTTGTTGATGCCATACTGCCTTCACTGACAGTTTAAGATAATAAGTCAATGACTGCTTTCCAATCGAACGAGCGGTGTGAAGTCACGTATCGTTTAAAATGAGTAGCTTGCAGTAGTTGCGGTAACAACTTTAATTGTTTATTGCAAAATGAAATACTACGATTAAGGGATATTTGGTGTGTGCTGTCTCTATAGGTAGGCAGATATATTAAAGAAATAAAAAAAATGTTCAAGTTCCCTATTGTGTTGTTTCGTTGTTTTACTGTTTATGCATGTATTATTTTATTGTCATATAGAAATGGACAACCAATTTTATCTACCCAAGACAAAGCTTAGTAAGTCGAAGAAGATCCTTTCAATTATTGTGTGTTACTGATATTTCCGACAAACTGCAACCAATTACGCTTTTTCAAAGAATTTAAATCTATAAATCACTGTAGTAGATAGATAACTGATGAAGACCGAAATTGAGTCGAAACGATTTAATATAGCCATATAACAAATACTGCGGCTTTTTAATAAAAATCAGAACCTAAATCCCAAGAAAACCATATTTAAGAATATAGTTAACGGTTCAAGAAAACATTTTACTATGAATATATATTGCATTAAAATTTCAATTACTTTGAATTTAATAATATTATCAACTAGAAGCAACTATTGACACTATAAGATTTTAGCAAGTTGTTGAAAAAAATAAAACACTATTTGAAGAAATATTTGGAATAAGGGACTTTAAATTATAAATCAAAGTTATCTAAATCCACTTAGATAAGACATTGAAGCTATTTTTGGTTATGTCCAAACCCCCATTCTGAAAATTAGGGCAAAAAAGCAACACCAAAAACGCTTTCTCATATCCACCCTCACTTCGATTAATTAACGTTCATTAAAATTAATTGAAGCAACATATAAAATGAAATCCAAAGCCATGCAATTTTAGTTTACAATCACCTTTGCACTTTCATCAAATGGGTAAACCAAATATCAAAACTTTGAAAACCCTTTTAAAACCAAAAGTAAATTTAGTACAACAAGTAATTATTTCCAACAGCGGTAACATAAGTGTTATGGATTATCAACCTATGTTTGATGAAATTTTGGATATCTCCGAGAGCAATTTGAACCAGGAAATAACATGTCAAGAAATGCCAGATATATTGGAAAACATTCCGAGATACTTTGGAGAATATTCTGAACAAAACCAACCTTTCTATGAACCAATTTCACCATCAATGTTTGATGAAATTTTGGATATTTCCGAAATCACACCACAGAACAATTTGAATCAGGAAATCATAGATATATTGGAGGTGGTTCCGAGATCTATTGAAGAAAGTCCCCAACAAACAACAAAACATGAATGCAATTTAATAATTAATGAAGCTTTTGATTTTAATATTTTAGAAGATAATGAGATTCCGGAAGAAATGTGTGCCACCATCGATCGTGATTTAGAGCTTGATGAAGTGAAGCAAATGCGTGAACTTTCATTACAACAGCAAAATTTATTTAAATTACTAGAGGATTGATGTTAAAAATTGCTTATGTAACTATTTTTCTTAGTATTTTATTATTATTATTATTATCAATAAATTCGCATTGCTCAAAGTAGAGTGTAGTATTTGTTTGTCAACAAATTAGCAGTATGCAAAAGTACAATGTTTAATTTTTATTCTACCGGCACGTCTTAGAAAGTTTTAAAATAGACAAAAATTTACCAGAAATGGTTTAATGCTATTAAAATCCATAACACATCATTTTATGTACCACGCACTAATTAAATACACAACTTAAGAATAATATATCAATAGTAAGAAATTTATCACGGCACGACGAAATTGAAACTTAATATAAAATATATGGATCGCTAAAACAACGGTGGTTATTTGCATTTTAAATGAGATGCATTACTCTCGAGTCTTTAATAGTCCAGTCAACAAAGTAAACGGGAAAAAAATAGTCAACTTTTACGAAAAGAATATAATATGTAATAATATATGTATTGTTTCAAATAAAAAGCATTATTTCATACAACATAACATATAGAGATAGGTACCAATAGACAAAGAAATAGGTAAATAGATAGATAGATAGATAGAGAGCTCTAAGCTAAACAATAAAACAACATAATTTAAATTTATTTATTTATTTAAATATTCCTTTTCGATTATATATAAACAATAGAATAATTGTTGTTCTGCACGTTCTTTACCTTGAAAGCTGAATAGAACCGTCGACAAAGCGGACAATGCGTGTTATTTAAAGTCCACAGCAGCAGACATTTAAAACAAAATTCATGAAAACAAAAATTTGGAGTTGTTATAATGTCTTCTTTCTTCAGATCTTCTAAGCAAATTGGACAAATTTCTGTTTTTTCCTTGTTAACACGCTTAGATGGTTTAAACTTTATATTTTAACTGCCGTTTAGGTGTACTTTTTGTAGGTGACACGTTTTTAAGCTCGTCATTCATTTTAAGTTAAACAATTAGTGCAGCTAACACAGAGATAGAATGGACAATATAGGTAGTAGTGAAATAGAGATATATAACAGCAGATCCCGCCCCATCTTTCAAAATCCATGATCTTTCTTAGATATTTAAGCGATCAATAGAAGTGAAACAGATACTTAGTTTGCAAATCTTGTCTTAGGTTAAGATGTGGTTACAGCTTTTTCTTAGATATTTAAACGATCAATAAAAGTGAAACAGACACTTAGTTTGCAAATCTTCTCTTAGGTTAAGATGTGGTTAGCTTACGTACAAGATATGCCAGCATTCAATTTGATATCCGCAGTAAAAAATTTGGCTCAACAGGACAAAAATTTAGAGTTTGAAGCTGAACATGAAGCTAATTATGGTTTTGATAGGTTGTATACCTTCGAAGATAGGTAAAGTGAGCTGGAAAATTGGGTTATTTAATTTTTTTCCATTTTATTTATTTAATTAGTGCGTGATACATAAAATGATGTGTTATTGATTTTAATAGCATTAACCCATTTCTGGTAAATTTTTGTCTATTTTAAAACTTTCTAAGACGTGCCGGTAGAATAAAAATTAAACATTGTACTTTTGCATACTGCTAATTAGTTGACAAACAAATACTACACTCTACTTTGAGCAATGCCAATTTATTGATAATAATAATAATAATAATAATAAAATACTAAGAAAAATAGTTACGTAAGCAATTTTTAACATCAATCCTCTAGTAATTTAAATAAATTTTGCTGTTGTAATAAAAGTTCATAATTATTTTTAATATTTCGTTCTCGTTCTCCAAGCACTGTTAACATTTGTTTACAATTTCTCACTAACTTTAGATACTTATTTAGTTTTTCGTTGATTTGTTCACGCATTTGCTTCACTTCATCAAGCTCTAAATCACGATCGATGGTGGCACACATTTCTTCCGGAATCTCATTATCTTCTAAAATATTAAAATCAAAAGATTCATTAATTATTAAATTGCATTCATGTTTTGTTGTTTGTTGGGGACTTCCTTCAATAGATCTCGGAACCACCTCCAATATATCTATGATTTCCTGATTCAAATTGTTCTGTGGTGTGATTTCGGAGATATCCAAAATTTCATCAAACATTGGTGGTGAAATTGGTTCATAGAAAGGTTGGTTTTGTTCAGAATATTCTCCAAAGTATCTCGGAATGTTTTCCAATATATCTGGCATTTCTTGACATGTTATTTCCTGGTTCAAATTGCTCTCGGAGATATCCAAAATTTCATCAAACATAGGTTGATAATCCATAACACTTATGTTATCGCTGTTGGAAATAATTACTTGTTGTACTAAATTTACTTTTGGTTTTAAAAGGGTTTTCAAAGTTTTGATATTTGGTTTACCCATTTGATGAAAGTGCAAAGGTGATTGTAAACTAAAATTGCATGGCTTTGGATTTCATTTTATATGTTGCTTCAATTAATTTTAATGGACGTTAATTAATCGAAGTGAGGGTGGATATGAGAAAGCGTTTTTGGTGTTGCTTTTTTGCCCTAATTTTCAGAATGGGGGTTTGGACATAACCAAAAATAGCTTCAATGTCTTATCTAAGTGGATTTAGATAACTTTGATTTATAATTTAAAGTCCCTTATTCCAAATATTTCTTCAAATAGTGTTTTATTTTTTTCAACAACTTGCTAAAATCTTATAGTGTCAATAGTTGCTTCTAGTTGATAATATTATTAAATTCAAAGTAATTGAAATTTTAATGCAATATATATTCATAGTAAAATGTTTTCTTGAACCGTTAACTATATTCTTAAATATGGTTTTCTTGGGATTTAGGTTCTGATTTTTATTAAAAAGCCGCAGTATTTGTTATATGGCTATATTAAATCGTTTCGACTCAATTTCGGTCTTCATCAGTTATCTATCTACTACAGTGATTTATAGATTTAAATTCTTTGAAAAAGCGTAATTGGTTGCAGTTTGTCGGAAATATCAGTAACACACAATAATTGAAAGGATCTTCTTCGACTTACTAAGCTTTGTCTTGGGTAGATAAAATTGGTTGTCCATTTCTATATGACAATAAAATAATACATGCATAAACAGTAAAACAACGAAACAACACAATAGGGAACTTGAACATTTTTTTTATTTCTTTAATATATCTGCCTACCTATAGAGACAGCACACACCAAATATCCCTTAATCGTAGTATTTCATTTTGCAATAAACAATTAAAGTTGTTAACGCAACTACTGCAAGCTACTCATTTTAAACGATACGTGACTTCACACCGCTCGTTCGATTGGAAAGCAGTCATTGACTTATTATCTTAAACTGTCAGTGAAGGCAGTATGGCATCAACAAGTATTTAAATATTTACGTTTATTACTGCTTGTCGTTAAATTACCTGGGTGTTTGTTATAAATTGTGATGATTTGTACTTTAATCTGTGCTTTAATATTAATAATAATAATGGAAGCTAAGACGTTTCCTGCTTTAATTTTCATTCAAGTTCCCCATTCATGGACTGGTACACATTGATATATAAAATAGGTATACTGAATTTGTACAGACGGTGACTAATTTTTATTTCGATAAGGACGTGGTTTAGATTAGGTGCGTTTTTTTTTTCGGGTTTTTATAATGAATAAACAATCGAATGCGATATTTATTTATGTATTGTGTTTGATTTATCTTTTTATTTGATAAGGTTGAAATAAACTTTCTTTACTTGCTGTATCTCTGTCTTGTCATTAACACAAAGTTCATTTTTTCTATTAATAAAAATCATTCTTTTAGGTTGTTTTGGTTCTGTTACGCATTATTAATAATATATTTCTAATAGTATCAATGTCTTATCTAACATGATTGATTAATTACTTTTGTCTTAGAGTGTTACAACAATAATTGAAAACTTTAAACTAGATGTACTTTTGAATTTGACGGTATTATAAAAATCAATAAAATAATATTCTCTGTGCTCGGATAATTAACGAAGGGTAAAAAATTAATTGAAATGATTAAACCCGCATATGTAGGTATTTCGCATATGTAGGTACTAAAGTACCGCAACATTTGCAAATAGACATATGTTATTATCCGCGTTGCCCCCTTTATTTCGTTCCAGTCTGGTAATTTTTATTTGCTCGGGTGGTTTTTATTTTGCAGGGGTGTCTGGTTCATGGTTCCCCCTTTTGTAATATTTCAATGAACGAGTTGTTTTATATATGTTATAGAAAATAATAAGATACTGTTTACAATCATTTATTTTTGCACATTGTGATTTTATTACTATATTTCAATTATATAGGAATGTAAAGCTACTATATGAAACACAATTTATTAGTTCTTGATTGAATATAAATTGACTATCATTATCCAAGTTTTAAAGGATGAATGCTTAATTATTAGTTGTTAAATCAGATAATGTCTTATTACATAACGTAACATTTTAATGTTCATTATAGCTTTCTTATTTGCAATCTCTTTTGGTAAAGGAATATATGAGGACGCACATTATGGATTATATTTATTCACATTGACTTCTAATCGTAATATTTTCTCCAAAGCCCAACCTAAACCATTTTCTGCAAATGTTGACACTTTTGAGGTTACTGGTGTTCATAAACATTAACCGAGAAAAGGCAATCCCATAAAAGGTCATAATCGTACCAATATTTCATTAAAAAACAGAAGACGTTAAGTGTGAAGTTTGTTTAAACGCATTTTTGTCCATTTTATTCGTTATGGAAGACTTTTAAGAATCAAGAAACTAGCTGTACCAGGAAAGACTCCAAGAGACATGAGGGGTAGAAATATTAGCGGAAATGTCTGTTTTACTGTCTATACGAAATAGTGGAGATGATGTGCATAGGGTTGTGATGTATGGAGCTGTTCTTAGACAGCAGAGCATTGGTTTTTTTTAAAACATAGAGTTAAGGAACATATGTTTCACTAAACCCTTCAACTCCCGAAAGACTAACTGGAATTGATGAAATTTTCACATTTTCATTGTTTTTCTTTATTACTTCACTTTTATGAATGTTTGATCTTAATGGGCGCATGTGCCATGTGTTACAGTCTTTGCATCATGAAATGATAAGTTTGAGTATTGGAAAATGCACTACACTAACATATAGTTTAGGTTTCTTTACTGGTTGATTACTTAGCTAAAAATCTGCTTTTCTCTTTTTTTAACATAAACGGGATGGTTGAAAAGAACATGATTGTTTTTATGTCTATATAGATTTGGTAAATAACTTATTGCAATCACTGCATTGAAACATTAGTAGTTACTCTGATTTTGTCCTTGATTGAATATAAGTTGGGTATCATTATTCATGTTTTAAAGGTTGATTACCTAATTATTAGTAGTTAACTCAGAAAATGTCTTATTACCTAAAACATAATTAATTTGCGAGCATGGTGAAAATCTACATCGGAATCGGGTCACGCGGATGAACATTTTTTTTATTAGGTAGTTTAATGGTAGCAATTTTAAATTTTCGCTTGTAAAAATCGAACAGCAACTTTTCTCAATTTATGTAGAATATCAATACATTTATACACACACAACTATTAATTTTATAAAATTACTTTATATTTTTTGACACTAGGTTATGCTGAACAAAGCTTTCGTATATATTTTTTCTTTTTCTTTTAATTTTCTTTTGCCCGTTTTTGTCAAATTTGGGTTTTTTTCTGCATAAAATTTCGGTGATCGGAGAAGTGCCTCTTCCGTCAGAATTTCAGGTATTGTTGGTTAGTGTCAGTGTTAAAGCTGATGTTTTGTTAGACTTCTAGTTATTATTCCTAAATAGAAATAAGTGATAAACCAAGAAAAAAAGAGGGCAAACCCCGAAAACTATCAACGAAATAAGATCAAAGAAGCCAGAAAGAGTGGCGTATGTTAATTATAGAGGTAATTTGGTTGCAGTCAAAATATTTAGGGAATCCTGCAGTTAAAATTTAATTTTATAATTTTTGAGCTTAGAGACTGTGATGGCTAACTTTTTTTAGGTGCAAAAAGAATTGTTTTAGTAAAGTGTCTGAAGAAGAACGGCTAAACATGTTAACTCGTTTTACGATTTAAAATCTAAACATGAACAAGATGTTTTCATTCAAGGGCTAATCGAGGTTACTGGTGTTCATAGAGAAAAGGCAATCCTATAAAAGGCCATAATCGTACCAATATCTCATTAAAAACAGAAGACGTTAGGTGTGAAGTTTGTTTGAAAGCATTTTTGTCCATTTTATTCGTTATGGAAGAGACTTTTAAGAATTAAGAAACTAGCTGTACCAGGAAAGACTCCAAGAGACATGAGGGGTAGAAATATTAGCGGAAATGTCTGTTTTACTGTCTAGCGGAAATGTCTGTTTCACTGTCTATACGAAATAGTGGAGATGATGTGCATAGGGTTGTGATGTATGGAGCTGTTCTTAGGCAGCAGAGCATTGGATTTTTTTTAAACATAGAGTTAAGGAACATATGTTTCACTAAACCCTTCAACTCCCGAAAGACTAACTGGAATTGATGAAATTTTCACATTTTCATTGTTTTTCTTTATTACTTCACTTTTATGAATGTTTGATCTTAAATGGGCGCTAAGTTTATTTTTTTTATATGCCATGTGTTACAGTCCTTACATCATGATATGATAAGTTTGAGTATTGGAAAATGCACTACACTATCATATAGTTTAGGTTTCTTTACTGGTTGACCACTTAGCTAAAAATCTGCTCCTCTCTTTTTTATTTCTTTATAAACAAGTAACGGCATCATAACAGGATGGTTGAAAAGGACATTATTGCTTTTTATGTCTATATAGATTTGGTAAAGAACTTATTACAATCACTGCATTGAAACATCAGTAGTTATTCTGAGCGTATGTCTGTCTGTCTGTTTTGCTGTCTGTTTGGCTGTATTTGTTGTCTGTTTTGCTGTATTTGCTGTATTTGTTGTCTGTATTGCTGTCTGTCTGTTTTGCTATCTGTTTGGCTGTATTTGCTGTCTGTTTAGCAGTATTTGCTGTCTGTTTGGCTGTATTTGTTGTCTGTTTGGCTGTATTTGCTGTCTGTTTTGCTGTCTGCCTGTTTTGCTGTCTGTTTGGCTGTATTTGCTGTCTGTTTGGCTGTATTTGCTGTCTGTTTTGCTATCTGTCTGTCTGTCTATCTGTCTGTCTATCTGTTTTGCTACCTATACAGTTAAGAGTAGTAGTAGCAGTAGGAGACTTTTGTCCTTTATTATACAAGTTTTGAAGGTTTAATTACAAATAAAAGTTGTATATTTTTTTTCCTATAAATTTATTTGAATACTTAATTATTAGTAGTTAAATTAGATAATGTCTTATTACATAATACACAATTACTCTGGCAGCTGGGAGGGCCATCTATTTCAGTGCGCCAATCCGGTCTATTGTAATGAATAAAACAAGGTGGTTTTATTTGTTGCATATTTAATAGTTCATAAATCATGATTTTTAACGTTGATTATGGCTCTCTTTTTTGCATTTTTTTGGTAAATGAATATATGAGGATGTACATATTGGGTTATATTTATTCACATTGACTTCTAATCGTAATATTTTCTCCAAAGCCCAACCTGAACCATTTTCTGCAAATGTTGACACTTTTTCCTTGATTACAGTTAAAAAATCATCATATCTATTACTAAGATCTGTTGTTGTTGTAATAATCCTATTCTTAGTATTAAATGATTTGGTTTCCATGGTTTCCTTAGATTGTAATAGGAATTGTCCAAATAATTCCACATTAATCTTAACGGATTTATGTTTTATCAGTTGTTCAGATATTAGGTGAATAAATTTTTGCTTAATTTCAGTAAAAAATTCATCAATGTCTACAAACTTTTTCGATGGAAGCAACATGTACGATATAATCCTGTTTTTAAAAGCCGATGTTAGAATTTTCACATTTTCACTGTTTTTCTTCATTACTTCACTTTTATGAATGATTGATCTTAAATGGGCACTAACTTTATTTTTGATGTACCACGTGTCACAGTCTTTACATCGCGAAAGGGTAAGTTCGGGTATTGGAGGATGCACTATACTATCATCGACTCTAGGTTTCTTTGCTGGTTGATCATTTAGCTGAACATCTGCTTTTCTCTTTTTTGCTTCTTTATGAATAGGTAACTGCACATTAGAACAGGATGGACGAAAAGGACATGATTCTCTTTTATGTCTATACATATTTGTTTTTAGCGTAAAGAACTTATTACAATCACTGCATTCAAACATCTTTAGTAGTTACTCTGACCGCAGACAGCTTAATACTAATCGTTGAGATCGTGTGACCGTTTTTATTCGTTCGAAATTAGGTGGGAGGATATTGATGTGAAGTTAAGTAGGGGGATATTTGGTTTGAAAATAGGTAGGGGGACTTGTAATGTGAGGTTAGGTGGGGGGACTAGCGGTATGAAGTTAGGTAGGGGGATATTTGGTTTGAAAATAGGTAGGGGGACTTGTCAGACCAAGAAAAGTGATCATTTTAGTGATCATTTTTTGGTCTGATGGCTGTCCTTTACACCTACTAATGTGACAATTTTCCTAATAAGTGTTCTTCGAAAAAAAAAACAATCATTGAGACTATAGGATAAGCAAAATATTGTTCAAATCTAATATGTAATGTCAACACATGTTTCGTGGATTGGTAAATTGAATCAAATATTTCATACTTTATAAATTCGAACCTAAATTTCACCAATTTTATTCTCTTACCAGGAGTTGGTGACGAAGAACTTGTTGCAGCGGAAGTCAGATCTGGATATTGGAATTCAGTAGGAGGCAAAACCATTTGAATATCTGATTGAACAGCGCATGGATGTGTAGAACCTAAAAAAAATCATAAAAAAATATGTAAAAAAAGTAGTTACAAAAAATATGCCCTTATAAATTGTAATGCCATTTTTCCATAAAGGGTAAACAATTTGAGAAAAAGTGAAGACTTTCTTGTCTTAATTTTTAAATGTGACAATTTTCCTAATAAGTGTTCCTCGAAAAAAAAACAATCATTGAGATCAAAGACATTTAACCTGAAGAGACGGGACAAATGGTTCTTTGTTTTCCCCCAACATTGAGGCACATTATATGGTCGATAGATGTAGCGTTGCCAAATTTTAAGTTTACGAGTTACTGTACATACTTTTTCCATATTAAATTATAACACTAAATACTTATTTTCCCCATTTTTGATTCATCAAAAACCGGTTCTGAAGTTCTTACATGTCAATCTGGCAATGCCGCTTCCCTTGCTTCCGCCTTATTTTACCCCCAAAATATTTATAGTATGCACGTAGTAAAGTAACTGCACCAATAGATTGAGAGCATTGGAGGTCGACGACCGACGGCTCTTCCCCATTCGATAAGTATACTAATTTGGTAACGTTTCAAAACCAGTGAAGGCACTGCTGTATATATGTTTATCTACTTTAATTATATTATATACCTACCTAATACGGGTACTTATTAATACAATAGCTTTATAGAAATACCCTAACAATTTACTGGTTTAGCAAATCTAAAAAAACCAATTACAATTGCCAATACTCTAGATTTAATCTTTTTTTCTAGATATACCAGTTTATTTAGGAGATTTTTTTCAGCATTTTAGCATTTATAATGAAATGAAAATATATTTTTAATAGGTATTCAATACGTTCACTGTCGTAGGTATATTTGCTTGATTGGACCATAACGCCACGGTATTTTTTTGAAATCTGTTCCTACAGGCCAATAACGCCACTGAGTAAAGTATTGCATAACTAAAAGTCTTCTAGCGAAAATTTTGAAAAATAACGCCTCTAGCCTTCAAAAATATTCTTTTTGTCGCTCGGTCCTATACACCGAGTTGGCGCAGGAGTATCTCGTCTTCGATTTGCGACACTCGGTCCGGTACCGCGGTCCGTGTTGATCTGTTGTGACGCGTTTACGCTTGTTGTTCGAATCTTTTCAGGCGTCCACGTTGATTAGTAAGGCCGACTCAACTTATATACATTCTAGGAGTCATATTTTCCGATATTTGACAAATTTCTCAAACAAAAATTCCGGTAAGGTTTGGGTTCTGAGATTTTTAGAGATTGCTCAGGAACCCTTTTTCGATACTTAAAACATTTGCCAATGAATTAAAACAAAGGACGAAAATATGAAAAAAATTACAAGATATCTATGTTGTACCGACATTAGTAGAATTAAAAAAACTCAAAACTGCTAGGTGCGAACTTGTCTCACAGGCCGGCTCGGTCTATTATCATGCTTATTGGCACTAAAGAAAAGACCGGCGGCGCTCGGGAACCTTTAAACGATCTAGGTCTTATAGACCGAGTTGGCGTGTGGGAACCGTTCTATCTCGGTCTATAGGACCGAGTTTTTATAGTTTGAACACTTCATTCTCGGTCCTATAGATCGTGACGGCAGGGAACGTGTTAATAGAAGAAAATAGTTATTAAGCTACTTTTTGAATATGTCATTAACCAGATATTTGTCATATTTGTATGTTTTTAAATAAAATTTGTATGCTTCAGTTCCTTTTTATTTGTCTCAAAAATAATGATAAGCAATTTATTTTTAGGCTAGCAGTGGTATGATTTAATTTTTCGTTTAACCATTGAGAGCAGAAAAACCCTATGTATGTGTCACAAAAACGTTTAAATCGGGATAAAATTGCGTATTTTTGGTATCTCATAAATCTCGTGTTCAAATTTGAAATTATTCAGGAAATAAGCTTTCGGAAATTTTATTTCATTATTAGCTGCTGAATAGTATATTATGCAATGACCATTCATTGCAAATGTAAGTTGAATATACTTTTTTCTACGACTGCCCTGAAAATAGACAAAAACGCACTAACAACTGCTCTTGAAAACTGGACATTTCAAACATCGTTTGAAAATTATACTTTGCACACGGCGTTTGCAAAGTATACTTTTCACACGCTTATTCGGGTAGTTAGATTAAAGGGCTTCGTCTCCGTTTCAGAGCTTCGCCCTCAAAGGTCCCATTACCAGATCTCTAAAAAAGGGGGCCCAATTATAGGGCTTCACCCCCCGGGAGCCCCTTTTTGCAAAACTGTAGAAAATGGAACTCTTATACCAGAGGCCCCCTTTTAAGACTTGGTGCCCCATTTTAGGGCTTCGCTCCCGGGGGCTCCATTGCGAAATCTGTAAAAAATGGGACTCCCGAACCATAGGCCCCATTCTAGGGTTGCCCCCTTTTAGGGCTTTTCCCTCGGAGCCTCTTTTTCAAAATATTTGGAAAATAGGGACCCCACTCCGGTGACCCCATTTTAAGACTGTGCCCCTAGTTATATTTTAGCGAGAATCTCTTACTCACGTAGCTTCTTTCATTAGGAATAAAATTTTCTGATAAATCAATAATAAAAATGTTTCCCATATAACATGTAATTTTCTACCACACTCCCAGTGGGGCACCCTGTATGTAGCAGTCGTAGAAAAAGTATAGTGTGCTACACGTGCTGAAAAGACTTTTTACACTCATGAGACTTTATGACACTCGCTTACGGCTTGTGTCACCAAACTGTCTCATTCGTGTGAAAAGTCTTATTTTCAGCACTTGTTGCACAATATACTATCTCTATTTTGGTATCATAAAGAAGTATTTTCGATACGCAAAGTTGTGTCGAAAAGAAGCTCTTTTCGACACTATTTTTGATGACTGGTTGCTATGATATTAACAAAATTGCGCAATGTCAAAGCTCACTAGCAAAAATTTCGACACCGTTTTGAATGGGATTCCTAATAATACAGACGTCAAAAGTAACAAGATGGCCGTCCAACTTTTGATCGCGACTTGAATAAATAAATGTTCTTCATTAAAAAACGTGCAAAATAGCACTCTTCGCCCAGTTTTGTTTGGTTTCAAATGGACGTTTTAAAGCCCGAATTTGTGCGACGCGACGCGACGTGTAGCTTTTTTATATTTCGTGAGTGATTTCCTATAAATATTTTTTATAAACTTTATACCAAAGTAACGATGGTCTTGCGGTGTGAGGTATGCAAAATCTCCAGCTATTATCAACCGAACCTGAGTTTCCACAAGTAAGTAAAAGTAATTGAAACACAGTAGTACAGTGGGCACCATTTTGTGATGTGATTAATTAATATTTTATAATACTTACCTATGTATGTGATATTAATGGATAATCTGATATTTGAAGTGAATACTTCTTGGTTTCATCGCAGTGGTTTTGCAAGGACACGAAAAAATTTCGTGACACAGCAAAATAACTATTTTGTGTTAACTAACCTTCAGAACCCATATCTAACCCAAACTAACTTAATCTAACCCACACACTATAAATAAAACATAAATATATTTTAAATAATGCACTCGAATAAATACCATCATTTCAAATTAAACGTATTTACTTTATTGAAATTATTATTATGATGGACTCACATTTTCAAAGTCTACGTCTATGAACTGTCCTTGCTTTCGTTCAGGCGGGGGCGGGCAATACTACATTTAGTAGTGGGGACGAAGTTTGACAAAAGTTTGTACACCATACATAAAAATATAAGGAGGCGGGACAATCGTTTTGTTGATATTTTTGCAAGATTTCGGATTTTTATGAATGAGTTGTCGGGTCTCTTTAGGTTAAATGTTTTTGATTGAGATTATAGGATAGGCAAAAGACTGTTCAAATCTAATGGAATGTCAACACATTTTTCGTGGATTGGTAAATCGAATCAAATATTTCATACTTTAACAATTCATATATGTCGCATTTTAAACCGGCTAAAAGGGAAATAAAAGTGTAGGGTAGGTTCTCACCAGGTATTTTTAAACACGGAACTGCGTTTACTTTTAGTCCTCTCCGTGGGGATAAAATGCTCCTTGCAGACTATGTATTTACTATAAATCTCGTCCATTGTTAGAACTTCATAGCTTGCTGGTTTAATTCTATCAAAATCCAAGCCTTGAACAGTTCAGGAAATTTTCTGGGAGATGGAAACCGGTGACGTTTACTCTCCAGATTCTTAATTCTTAGGAAAACACAGCAATGTCTAGGATTGGGGGATGGTATGTACGACGAATTCCACATTGTAAAGTTTTAGTTAACACTGTTTATTACACACAACACCAAACAAGAAGAAAATTAAAACGAATCGCTATCGAAAAATAATTCTAAATTGCTCACAGTACCCGAAATCAGACATAGATACATTTAATAAATTTATAAGGCGCGACCAGCGACAGCGACTGATTTTGAAAACGCCTTTATGGGCGTTTTTGAGACGCAGCGACAAAAACGCTCCCCACAGTTTCTTATGTAGATGGCCATGTTAGCGCTCAAACCGCGACGTTCGATATTCGAACAACCACGATGTGATAATTTAGTGGTCAATTATGTATTTTTCGTACTCAGTACCTCATGTGACAAAATAAATTCAATTGTGGAAATGCCTATTTCACTGTTTAAAATCATAATTTGTAGAAATATACTTAGCTAAAAGTTAATTAAACTAAACGTTATTTTTTCAAAAGTGTCAAAAATCATATTAAGCAGATAGTGCCATTTAAAGCTATGGTTTTTTTTTTAATATTTTGTATTATAAAGCTTATGCGAAAGCTCTGAAGATCTATTAATTTTAATTTTCCAGCAATTATCAAATTAATCTTTGAAAAAGAGCTTTAAACAGTATTACCAAAATTTGACTTATTTAACGATTATTAGGGAGAACATCTGATTTTTCCTTTACTTTTGGTGTGAGAAAAGCAATCTTGTTGGTAGCAGAAATGTTAATTTACCCTTAAAATGTGAGGATTCTAACATGTGATTCTAGCATATTTTTTGTTGTACTTATGATATACACATATTCCGATTCCATAGAGAATGAAAATTAAAATTGCCAATTTCAAATATATTAGATAAACGTAGGTTTCCAGATTTGTGACGTTTAAAAAAATTCAGTCTATTATCTCTGTGCGTTAACTGGATGAATACTATCTTTTCTTATCCTCCGTTTTTTCTGTAAAGACCTGGAGACAATAATAATTGCTACCAGTATGGTTTGACTTGAAATGGAGCAGAAAAACGCTGTCAAGCGTGGCCACGTGCCAAGAATTTAGACGACAGCGACCTGGTCGCGTCGTTCGTGTCGCCGCGACCAGGTCGCAAGCATGGCCGTACCCTTAGGGGGAATAACAGGAGCGGTCGGCTCGGCACCCTCCGAATCCGAGGGTGCCGGAAGCAGTGTTGCCGATGGCATGAAATGAAATTGAAATTATGTAATTGCTAAGCCAAAATTATCAGATTTTGATGAAAATTATGTTAAAAACCTGAAAATAGCCGGACAAAAAAAACATATCCCTTCTGATTTG
Source organism: Pissodes strobi (assembly GCA_016904865.1). NCBI lineage: Eukaryota > Metazoa > Arthropoda > Insecta > Coleoptera > Curculionidae > Pissodes > Pissodes strobi. Next base: position 11,350 of record JAEQML010059643.1, on the reverse strand, counting down.
CCATATAATTATGTAATCTTAAAATTTTTCAACAAAATGCTGGCAAAATTATGTTAAAATCTGATAATTATGTGACAATCGGCACCACTGGCCGGAACCGAACAAATTTTGTCTTGCGTAAGTGACATCTGTTACTTGTACATAGAACTTTTTCGTTTTGTGTTGAAAAACTTTACTGGAAACTGTAAAGGAGAGTTTAGCTGGCGACATCTGTAGTCTGTACAGTGAAGCTAACAAGTTTAGGGCGTGGTCCTTTTCTTTCTTTACTAAAATTTTTTCGTGTACTGTGGTTACGGTCACTTTAACCACGGTCACAAGAGTCTAGGGCTAGGGAGCAGACAGACGGAGCTGTATTTCACTTTTCGCATGGCCCTCCGCTCGCTACGGGGGCTCAAGAAAAGGAAACTAACCAGGTGATAACCAAAACTAACCGAAGACACACCCAGAATCGAGAAAAAAACTGTTTCCTAACCAAAACTAACCCAAGACATACCTCCGCCTCTCTGTTCCCTAGACTCTTTTCACAAGAACTTAAGTAAAGTGACCGTGGTAGTAGTTAAGGTACAGGGTGTCCGGTTATAAATGTAACCCCCCTTTAACTTTTTTATTTGCCCTCGTATAAAAAAATGTTAAATACAAAAGTTGTAAGGATTTTCATACAGTTTTCTGCGGTGTTACTAGAAAAACAATTGAACATCGAAATTCTACTGTACAGATTAAATTAATGTTTTTTTTTTTTAATGGGACACCCTGTATATTCTTCTGTATATCGATAGAGCTCTTTAAGGCGAGTTCAGTAATATAAGGTTTGTTGGGTCTAGCTATAAAAGTTACCACGTAAATTGCAAGAATGTCGGGCATCTGATTATTACTGAACCCCTCTCCTAAATTATTTATTTGGTGAGCTAGAAAAAAAATCTTCCTTCAGAAGCTTTTCTGATGTTCAATTGTTCTTCTAGTACCACCGCAGAAAAGTTTCTGATGGAACCTACAACTTTTGTATACAACATTTTTTTCTAGCTCACCAAATAAAGAATTTAGGAGAGGGGTTCAGTAATGATCAGATACCCGACATTCTTGCAATTTACGTGGTTTTTTTTTTTTTTTTTTTTATGGCAGTGGCACACACACTAAAGGTAGATCCTATGGCGCTCGACGAGCGGTGTGTGTGCGAAGATGTTGATTGACACGGTTCTTGAATATTTGTAGGTTGTAATTAGTGGGAAACAGACGTCCTGGAAGTGAGTTCCACAGTGATGCAGTGCGCCAGACAAAGGAGTTCTGGTAAAGCGATGTTCTAGGTGTTTCTAGTTGTACGACGAACTGGTGCGCTCCTGCCGTCTGTCGGGACTGCCTGGCAGGAGTTGCCAGGGGCGGGATTATGTGGGCCAAATCCTGGGAACATCTGCCGTGAAAGTATCTGTAAAACAGAGACATCTCGGCCACATGTCTGCGATGTTCCAGACTATCCAGATTCCGGGTCAACTCCGGATCGCCGACGAGACGCACAGCCCTCTTCTGAATGGAATCCAGCAGCTTTAGGGTATGCTTTGGTGCGGCACCCCAGATATGTGAGCAATATTCTAAGCACGGTCTTATTTGCGCTTTGTACAGCAAGAGCAACTGCTGCGGTGTATAGAGTTTTTTGTTGCGAAATAGCGCACCAAGCTTCTGGGAGGCTGATTTTGCGATGTTAGCAACATGGTCATGCCATGACATATTGCTGTTGACCGAGACACCCAGCAGCCCGATTGACGAGGATGAAGGAATGGTCGATCCTGCCATAATGATGTCAGGGCCCGCTGTATTGGCCCTCTTAGTAAACGTTGCTGCTTGGGTCTTTGCTGCATTGAACTGGACCAAATTTCGGTCGCCCCAAGTTTGAACTTTCTCCAGGTCTTGATTAATTGCTGTAATCTGCTCCTGTCTGCGGTGATGAGTCTCAGTCGCTGGTAAGGGTTTTTCTGATCTAAAGTGGGAGACAAGGGTACTGTCATCTGCAAAACTGTAAACAGGATTATTCGTTTCGATCAGCAGGTCATTAATATAGATGAGGAACAGAGTTGGTGAAAGTATTGCGCCCTGAGGCACGCCCGCGTTGATGGTGAATGTGTCCGAGATGTGTCCATCGACTGCAACATGTAGGGATCGGTTCTTAAGGAAACTGGCCAGCCAGCTGCAGAGAGAGGCGGGCAGTCCCAAGGACGGCAGTTTGTTGAGCAGTCCGTCATGCCAAACTCTGTCGAATGCCTTTGAAATATCCAACGCAATCGCTCGAGACTCTCCGTAGTTTTCAATTGCCCTGCTCCATATATGAGTGACATAGGCCAATATATCTCCTGTCGATCTCTCTTTGCGAAAGCCGTATTGATTATCGCTGATTATTCTGTTGCTCTCGAGGTACTTGAGTAGTTGCTGGTTGACTACACGTTCCATGACTTTGGAGATTATTGGAAGCAAGGCAATCGGGCGATAGTTTGAGGGCGTGGTTTTCTTGCCTTTTTTTGGAACAGGTTGCACTCGAGCGACTTTCCAAGAGGATGGGTAAATCCCTTTTCTGTAAGAAAGAGAAAAAAGCCTGGAAAAAACAGGTGTTAGTTCGTTGGCGCAGTTCTTTAGCACGATGGCAGGTATTCCGTCCGGTCCTGATGCCTTTTGCGTATCTAGTTCTTTAAGGATTTTGCGAATATCACGATGAGAAAACTTGACTTCTGCCATGGTGGTGTTGACGTTTGGTATAGTGGGAAGAGTCTTGCTTTGGGGCACGTCTAAGGTAGAGTGCGATGAAAACATTTTGGCGAGCATGTTTGCTTTTTCTTTGGCTGTAGTCGCCGTGATGCCACGTTCGTCCGTCAAAGGTGGGAGAGACGTTTTTGTAAAGTTGTTACTTACTGCCTTTGCCACTGACCAGAAATTCCTGGAGCCACTGGGGCATTGCAAAAGTTTATTCCTGATCCTTTGATTGTGTCTGTCCTTAGTTTCGTCGATCACACGCTTGCACTCGTTTCTCGCTTCGATAAAATAATTGCGATTTTCAGCGGTCTGATTTTGCTGCCAGTACTTATAGGCTTGCTGTTTCCTTCCTGCAGCTCTTTCGCATCTTTTGTCGAACCAGGGCTTTCCTTTTGATGGTAACTTGATGGAATTTGGGATGTATGCTTCCATTCCTGAGGAGATCACTTGCATGATCTCTTCGCAGCAGTCTGACGGGTCGTCAGTGGCAAAGCAGACGTCGAGCCAAGGAAAATCTAGGTAAAACTGCCTCAGATCGTCCCAGTTTGCAGAATTGTAATGCCAGATTTTGCGAGGCAATGGTGGATCCTTCTGTATGAGTGGCAATTCACAAACCGTTGTAATAAGTTTGTGGTCGGAGGTACCTAATGGCGGACCAACTGTAACCTTGTACTGGTCAGGATTGGTGGTCAGAAAAAGATCCAGGAGGGCGGCGAATTCGCCCCTCTCTGAGATTCGAGTTGATTCGTCTACAAGTTGAGTAAGCCCGCAGCTGATGGCAAATGCTTCAGCCTCTCTACCTTCGTTGTCGGTCTTGTTGTGATGTTTGAGCCAGTTGGTGTTGTGGGCATTGAAGTCTCCCAGAACGATTATTTCTGAACTGGGGTGATCGACCTGTATTGAGTCAAAGGTGGTAGCTAGTGTTGAGAAAAAGCTTTGGTATGCTTTATCGCTCGGAGGGCGATAGAGACAACATATAAACTTGGTTAATCCCTTGGTGGTGAACTTGAGCCACATGACGTCAAGGTTGTTCGGTTCGAGTGTTTCCTCGCGGTGGCATGAAAGGTCGCTTCGGACAAAAAGGCATATTCCGAACTTATATCTAAATCGGGTATGTAAGTCGTAACCAGGATAGAGGTAGTTCACTGTTATTGTTGTAGAACATACTTGTGTTTCTGTAAGGGCTAATATGTGTGGTCTATTTGCTTGTAGATGTTGGTGTACCGAATTTATGTTTGTATTTAGGCCTCTTATGTTGCAGAAATCTATTCTAAAGTGGTTCGGTATCTTTGCTGTCTGTGAAATGCGGAATGAAGGGCTCCCAGGGCCACCCAGCGCCCGGAGATCCGAATGGCCGGGGAGTTTACCTCCGGAATATTTTGATCCTGGAAGCACCATCATGTCCATATATTCCTACTGTGAAACCCGGGATCACCAGCGCGGAAGCGGAACGTGATTTGGGAAAACCACTTAGCGCTCCCCAATTCTGGTGGGGTGGTCTTTCACCGGACGATGCGAGTAGGCTTATGCATCTACCACCTAGGGCCGCTTCCACTCGAAGCATCGGCCTCAGACTCATTCCTTTGGCGGTCCCTAGTCTGACAGGGGTAAAAATGGGGTTTGTTGGATCACTCCCCAGTGATCAGCTCCAGACTTTGTACTTTGGTGTTCTCCAGCCTGGAGGAGGACGATGGGATTTGATGGGCCACATCCCGTGGCAACTGGGAATGGTGGGGGCGTCACTCCCCGTAATCAAACTGCTCTCACCAGTTTGACGTTCCTGCCAGCCAATACAATGCAGCCCCTCTTGTCACAAACTGTCATTGATCAGCTCCAGACTTTGTACTTTGGTGTTCTCCAGCCTGGGGGAGGACGATGGGATTTGATGGTCCATATCCCATGGCAACTCGGAATGGCGGGGGCGTCACTCCCCGTAATCAAACTCCTCTCACCAGTTTGACGTTCCTGCCAGCTATTATAGCTAGACCCTACAAACCTTATATTGCTGAACTCGTCTTAATGAGCTCTACCGATACCGGAAGAATATACAGGGTGTCCCATTTAAAAAAACATTAATTTAATTTGCACAGTAGAATTTCGATGTTTAATTGTTTTTCGAGTAACACCGCAGAAAACTATATGAAGATCCTTACAACTTTTGTACTTAACATTTTTTTATACGAGGGTAAATAAAAAAATTAGAGGGGGGTTACATTTATAACCGGACACCCTGTACACCACATATCACGGTATGTGAGGTACCGTGAACTTCAGTTCATAATAATCGCAATGTACTTGTGAATGCATGCGATTTAAAGACCTGCAATCGGCAAGTATATGGCCCTCCGCTCGCTCGGGGGCTCAAGAAAAGGAAACTAACCAAGTGCTAACCCAAGAAAATCCCAAAACTCAAGAATAGTATATTATTATTTATTATTTATTATAAAATATGCTGTTTTTTCTTCAAATGTCGACAAATTAATACAAAAACATCTCTTTTTAATAGTAATAATACCTAATTATTATTAAAGATAAGTGGGTTCGAAAGGCGACTTAGACCGGTGTCGGTGAATAGGCACAGGTTGTTGCTATAGTAATGTAACATAAAGCTGTCAGTGGACCCTGTCAACAATAGTATATTATTTTATATGGAGGAAAAGTAATACTTTTCATGGCGCGCTCGTGTTTAACAGCCGAACGGAGTGAGGCTGGTAATAGAGAGCAAGCCATGAAAAGTAACTTTTCCTCCAAATAAAATATGCGGTTTTTTCTTCAAATGTCGACAAATTAATGCAAAAACGTCGCTTTTTAATAGTAATAATAATTATTATTAAAGATAAGTTGGTTCGCAAGGCGGCTTAGACCGGTGCGGTGTCGGTGAATAGGCTCAGTTTGTTGCTATAATAATGTCATATAAAGCTGTCAGTGGACACTGTCAACAATAATTATTTTTTTAAAATTGCGTTTTCGATTGCGTTTTAATTCCGTATTGATAAGCAGTTATTGAGTAAGTTCGATTAAATAATAACCAATTTGTTCCTAAATTAGTGATTTTTAGAAATGCAGTCACAAATTGAGTGATAAATACAAATTTTAGTTTAATAACTCTTGAGTTGTTGACGCTTATTTTGATGTTTGTTTGTATTGTATCTATGTTGATATGACAACACTTTTACCTCCGCCGGCGGAAAAGTGAAAAGTAAAGCTCCGGCGGAGGAAAAGCGAAACTTCACTGCCGCCTACACAGTCGAGTAATGATGGATTTACTGACGTTTGAAGAAAATAATTATTTTTTTAAGTTTGCGTCTCCGATTGCGTTTTAATTCCGTATTGATAAGCAGTTATTGGGTAAGTCCGATTAAATAATAACCAATTTGTTCCTAAATTAGTGATTTTTAGAAATGCAGTCACAAATTGAGTGATAAATACAAATTGTAGTTTAATAAATCTTGAGTTGTTGACGCTTATTTTGTTGTCTGTTTGTATTGTATTGTATCTATGTTGCTATGACAACACTTTTACCTCCGCCGGCGGAAAAGTGAAAAGTAAAGCTCCGGCGGAGGAAAAGCGAAACTTCACGGCCGCCTACATAGTCGAGTAATGATGGATTTACTGACGTTTGAAGAAAAAAACTGTTTTCTTAAAAAAAAAACAAAACCGAGGGATTTGAACCCGGGTCGCCGAAGTGAAGACCAAACATGCAGACCTCTAGATCATTTGCTGACTTACATAGAACATAGAAAAATGGCAGACTTACAAACAACTGTGAAGTTTGGCAGTGGCAACTGGCAACTGGTTGCATCACGAAGACATGTGTCATGATGTGTCACCTCACGTAGCTAGCCAATCACTTGGTAAAACGTCGTTGATCACGCGCCTCTCTTTCAGAAGTGCAACACGAACAAGATGTCAGGGACTTGTGTTTTTGTATTTTTACACTTTCTTTCTCTTCATGCAATGCCCTCCGCCCGCTGCCGGGTGAAACCAACTAGAACTAATCTAAGGCTAACCAAAAAACTAACTAATCCAAAATTAATAGAAAGTCTTGCATGGGGCCGGGATAGAATCTATAACCTCGGCATTCTAAGCGAGAGCCATACCGCCTGAGCCAAGATATCACATTCTTGACTCTCTCAAAAAGTCTCATACCTATGCCTGAAGCCCAAAAATGTAACCAACATTGACATTAGCCATATTAGATTGAGACTGGAGATCAGTTCAAAATGAAGTGAAACTGAACTGATATTCCAGTTCAGTGAGCCAAGGTAAAATTAAATTATGAAAACAATGAAAGAAAAAGCCGATTGGCAATTGACATTTAGCCATCTTTAACCTGAACTACTGAACCGATCTAAGTGATCCCGGTCCATTTTCGGTTCACTTACAGGTGAACTGGGCCACTTTTTAGGTAGTGGTGGCAAAGTGATATTTTTACAATCGAACACGAATCAGGTCAATGAAGGTCAGTTAGATCGATGTGAATCGATCCAAAGTAGTGAATCGAATACAGTTATTAGCCGTATTCGATTGAGACTGAGATCAGTTCAAATTGAATTGAAACTGAACTGATATTTCAGTTCAGTGAGCCAAGGTCAAATACATTTAAATTAAATTAAATTTAAAAAAAGTCAATTGACAATTGACATTTAAATGCCATCTTTTACCTGAACTACTGAATCGATCTAAGTGATCACTTACAGGTGAGCTGGATCACTTTATAGGTAGCGGGGGCAAAGTGATATTTTTACAATCGAACACGAATCAGTTCAATAAAGTTCAGTTAGATCGATCTGAATCGATTCAAAGTAGTGAATCGAATACGGCTATTATTGACGGGTTGGGTTGGGATTTTAAACCGGCAAATGAATATGCTTGCATTCGCGCCATGTCTTCGCAGTGTAATCAGTTTGTCGCAAGAACCCTGGTGGGCGAGGGGTTTAGATGGTTTGGTCTCAATCCGGCGACCCGGGTCCAAATCCGTTGGTTTGGTTGGTTTTTTTTTATTTCTTGATTTCGGGTATGTCTTGGATTAGTTTTGGTTAGCACCTGGCTAGTTTCCTTTTCTTGAGCCTCCGTAGCGAGCGGAGGGCCATGCGAAAAGTGAAACATTTCAACATAGTATTCCTTGGGCTACGAGATAGGAGCTAGAACTTGTCGCGTCTTGGGATTGACGTGCTATAAGGTGTTTTTCTTTCACCTACACCAACTGCACTTGGTGTACGTCAGTGTAGCTGCACCAAATAATCGTGCAGCACCGAAATAAAAAGCCATCTCACCGTTGTGATCGCAAAGTATATTATCAGCGCATTGTTATACTCGGTAAATATAGTATAAAGTATAAAGCACCATGAAAAAGGCAAGCCCCTTTTTCATCATTTTCTTACAAAATTGTCTTGGGCCTTGGGCAGCAACAGCTTAACAAAATTATAGGTTAAGTTTTGATTTGTTTACTATTTTTCCGCCAGTTCCCCATTGTCCCACTATCCTGCACTAACTTACACCAACAAAATGGTCGGTGAAGAATGTGCTGCACCAAATGGCACACAGTGCAAGTGCACCGGAGAGAGAAAAAGGGTTGGTGCAAAAGGTGTACGTAGTGCAGGTGAAAGAAAAACACCTGTAGTTAAGGTACGGCTAGAAAGAGCAGAAGACAACTATATTTGGTAGTGGTTATACGGCTAGAAAGAACTAGACACTAGTGCGGTCCAAGTCACATACCACATAAAATGTGGTATGTGGTCCAGGTCACGGATAGTCCTGACTAATCAAAAGCAAGACGCTGGCGTTCTGCATTCAAGGCAATTGAAGGCGCACTGTTAACTTCGCGCATGGCCTTCTGCTCGCTACGGGGGCTCAATCAACAAGAACTAACCCAAAATTAAGGAAAAAGGTAAATTAATAAAAAAACAAACATAACCTTAAATAGGGTAAACAAAACATCAATCGCGAACGACGGAAATCGATCTGGTCTCCAGCGCCATCTAGTGTAGGTGGCGCTGACTCGAGCGATTACATTTGATGTCTTCGTGATGCAATCGATTTGCAGCAAGAGCCGTCGTGGTCTAGAGGGTTAGATGGTTAGGTCTCAATTCGGCGACAATCGGCGGAGGCCCGGGTTCAAACCCCGTTGCTTCATTTTTATTTTTTTACTGTTAAGTTTCTAAACAGTTTTTTTTCTTGATTTTGGGTATGTCTTGGGTTAATTTTGGTATTGTCTATACTATAAAACGAATAGTGAGAAATGCAAATTTTTACTATGTTCCTAAAACCATCATATAATATTAAAAGTTTTTATTTTTCATTTTAAGTTAAATGTTTCGTGTAAACGCTGATGTATTAGAATATAAAAAATATCTGTTTGAATTGATTTTTTTTTAAATTAAATTGTTATATCATCCTGTTAATATGGCAAACGCACTCACAAAAACTTCTTGGCTTCAGACAGGTCTGACTGATTCTCAACCCAGCCCAAAATTCGCACTAGCCTCTAGGGGGGAAAGCCACAAAGTATCGAATGTGCAAAGTATAGAAAATCCCGAGCGGACCCGAAGCTTTTGACAAATGATTCTATTCTTGATTTTGGGTATGTTTTGGGTTAGATCGGGTTAGCAGTTAGCATCTGGTCAGGTTGCTTTTCTTGAGCCCCCGTAGCGAGCGAAGCGAGCGGAGGGCCATACGAAAAGTGAAATAACGTTTTCGAAACTTTGCACATTCGATACTTTGCTCCCATATCCTCTAGGGATAGTGGCACTCTGTCCGTCGGCTTCGGTTCGGATATAATCGGGCGCTTGTAATCGCGCCATATCCAAAATCAGAATCAAACATGTTGTAATATATATTGAATGCAGTGGAATGTATTCGCGGAAGCTGCTGTATATCCACTATAATACGGCTTTTGTTTAATATGTCCTGGTTTTTAGTTAGATAAAGCAAAATATATCATAGAAAGTGCTGTCAAAGTACGGGCACGTATTACAACAAGTAATATTTCACTTTTCGCATGGCCCTTCGCTTGCTACGGGGGCTCAAGAAAAGGAAACTAAACAAGTGCTAACCAAAACTAACCCAAGACATACACAAAATAAAAAAAAACTGTTTAGAAATATAACCTTCAAAAAAAATTAAAAAACAACGGGGTTTGAACCCGGGCCGCCGAAGTGAGACCCAACCATCTAGACCTCTCAACCACGACGCTCTTGCGGCAAATTGATTGCATCACGAAGACATGGCGCGAATGCTGCAATCGCCCTAGTCAACGCCACCTACACTAGGTGGCGTTGGGGTCAACGGACAGAGTGCCGTTATCCCTAGAGTCTAATAAAATTCGCCTGTTAGTAACCCGTCATTATTTTTTTGATAAAATGGCGAAGGTGCTAAAACACAACACAACTCCAAAAAAAAGTTGGCACTTATTTTCACAATTATATAATGTCCTGCATTGAGGTCTTAGAATTATGGTCACTTTAATTTTGGTTAGCAAACAGTTTTTGAGTGCATATATTCCATCCATTAAATTTAACTTTTCGTCCAAAATTCCTGTGGAAAGGTCTATATACGTACTGCAGAAACGGTTGCTATTAATGAGGCTATTAATATAGGTAATAAAGAAAAACATAATCAAAGCTATAATATTTTCAGATTCACTCAGCGCTATCGAAAAACTCAATAAATTTATAATAGAAACTAAAAATGATTTCATTATGTTGCGAACAGAAAGGCTTTTAATTCAAGCTGGGGAAAGGGGCTATGATATAAAACTTGCGTGGAGACCAGGGCATAAAGAAATTAAAGGGAATGAGGTGGCTGATAAACTGGCCAATGTAGGGAGAGGACTTATTCCAAAAAAGATTATGTTGAATAAGGAAGAAATTATTCCGATTATTAAAGAAAATATCTTTCAAGAATTTAATGAAGAATGTAAGGAGAATTCGAAATATCGGGGGAAGTGTTATTCAAACACTTATATTGTTTTTCCTAGAAGTAAAAGATTTTCTAAGTTTGAATATATTGATCGAAGGCACATCACAACCATAATTCGAATGAAAACTGGCCACTGCTTAACAAAAAAAACAACTATGAACTGGCATTATGCAGGATTCAAATTGTGAGAGTGGAGATGTCGAGAATAATGTCCTTTAAAAAGGAGTGGATATGTATGAGCAAAGATTGGATGAACTGTCTTTGATAATATGAAAGAAATCGGTTGTGATATGGTTAAATACCAGACAAAGTCACAATTATCCCAGTGTGCTGGCGAAGTGCCCGTTCGGAGCAGCGCCATATTGAAAGAAGAACGAGAAGAAGAATTAACACTAAACAAGCACTAACCTCTTATTTTTCTGCTACTGTCATCTTTTTATTGAAATATTTTAATTTGTATATTTATATTATTTAGTTTAGCAAAATTGCAAGTGAAGCAATAAAGAGAAGAAGTCAAAAACAACAATAGGACGCTTTAATTGACTAAATGTAAATATATCCTAATCGATGATACGTATCTGCTATGGGAACACAAAACTGCTTTAGAACATTCTAGATACAACACTACTAGTTTGGCTGGAATCGGAATACTATTTTTATCATATCTATCTAAATATTGATTATGATATATCAGATA
>JAEQML010059642.1:0-28320 GCA_016904865.1 Pissodes strobi | reverse complement strand
AACTCGGAAAAACCTGATGTTACGGAATTGTTAAAATTACCGTAACAGCGTAGAATGAAAAACGCTTGGAGACCTCATAGAAATGCTATGATTCTTGGAGATTCCGCATATCTCTTACGTGAATGGTTAATTCTACCTACTTATGACGATCCGATGAACCCAACTCAGACCACTTTCAACAGAGCTCATAGAAGCACTCGGCACATTATAGAAAACGACTTCAGCTTATTGAAAGAAAAATGTCCATGCTCGAACCATCTACGGGTTGATCCAGTCTTCGCCGCAAACATTTTTAAACGTTGTGCGCTTGTAAGAACGATAATGTACAAGTGTAGAATATTTCACTAGTAGCTACAAGTGTATGAAATATTACTGTGTTACAGGAAGTAGGGTTACTTGTAGGTACAAGCCATTTACTTGTAACTTGTAGACTTGTTACAATTGTAAGCATTGTGTTATAGGGCCCTGGTGATTTATGGTGTACAGTCTGAAAGAATCAAGTTGATTTACTAAGGATTTACGACGATCTATAGGTGATTTTTTGAGGATTTATTGATGAATTAACGGAGTTTGCGGGGTTTTAAAAGAAATTATTTGTTAAAAAGGATTTATTGTGTACAACATTTTGGGCAGATATTTACTCCTCGTACAACAGTTAATAGTGTCGACAAAGGGCGATCGTTAAACATTTTCGGGCGAATCGGTTATCAAAAGCTTAGCTTAGGTTAGCCCGCACTCCATTGCTTTCTCAAGTATTTTCTATATATTTTATGATTTTCAAGATGCTTCTAAAGCACAGAGTGTCAGATCTGAACCATCAAAAGTTATCGGCTGAGACCGAGGGCGATCGTTGACACGCTTCCCGAAAATTGAGTTCAGATAAACTAGGAGTTCTATAGCTCACGTGAAGCTATGTCAGGCTATTTACAGGTAATCTTCTATATGAGTGATGATTTTTAAGTTAATCCTAAAACTATTAGTTTCAGATCTGAACCGCCCAGGAAACACTGTGATAATTGAGATAAACCAGAAGATTTCACAGTCGCGAGAGGCTTAGGAAATTTCGGTTTAGGAGACGGTTATTATTTTCTTCCGCAAGAACGAGGAGCACAATAATCTGTGGCCACTTTACGATTTTTCATGTAATTTCCCTGTAGTTGGACGATCTTTAAGATGATTCTAAAGCTAATGAGTCCCAAGTCATGAAAACACAAAAAATTTCGATTAGGTTAGACAGCGATCGTTGATATTATCCTGAAAAATAAAGCTTTGTAACACTCACGAGGCCATCTTATGATTCTACGGGAAATTTTTTATATATATTATGTAATACTAATATAATTATGTCTATATTATAGAATTCATATGATGAGGCATCACAATATTTAACTCATCCGAAAACTCAGCTTGCTGCTTTCATGGTCAGCGTATAGCTTTATACAGGTCTGATATAGGACTGATACAGCTTTAGGCAGGTATGATACAGGACTCATACAGCTGTAGACAGGTTTTATACAGCTCTGATACACCTTTATACAGGTCTGGCACAAGTTTAGACAGGTCTGATAGAGGTCTAATGTGGGTCTGATATAACTTTAGAAAAGTCTGATAAAGGTCTAATACAGCTTCAGACAGGTCTGATACAGCCTTAGTAAGAGCTGATACTGGTCTGACACAGCCATACAGCCTTAGACAAGTATTAACCGGTATTGTCAAGATTAACCTGTATTAATCGGTATTGCCAGTTTATACAGGGCAAAGCAAGATTAACCGGTATTGCCGGCTAATACAGGTAATCTTGTAACTACCCGTAGAGATAATATCCTCATAGTTAATGAGGATGAGTTTACGTTGACTGATTGACTAAGATTGCTATTGTGGAAGAGCAGGCTACCAAAATATTCTCAAGAAGATGCTTTGACATACAAACAACTCCTGATACTGACTAATGCAGATAGGAGAAATTTTAATGCAACTTCCGAAATAAATACTAGCAGATGTTGGATATGTATCAATATTATATGAAAATTGTTTCCTCGTAGAAGAACCTCTACAAAGATGCCACAGCGAGCCGATTGTTTAGTAAATGATGTGAAAACTTCGATGCCAAATGAACAATTAGAGCAAAAATCTTTTGACTTTCTGAAATATATCGGGAATCCTACGCAGTATGTATATATACTATGACGATATAATTTAGTTAGCTAACCGTCTTGCAAAGTTGGATGCAACATATAAGCAGGAATGGAAATCATTAAAGATCCGTGAATTAATTGACTGATTTGGCGCTTGTGCATAATCATGAACTACAATCAGTATATATTAGACCATCAACCGATATGTATCTGCTGCTTCTTATATCTATGTGTGCCTTTGCAACAGGCTTATTAATTACTCAAGATATACAAGTGTAATAATTTGTAAGATAATTCTAAGCAAAATTACCATTTTCAAATTGCCAGTACGGAAATTTTTCTTAGAAAAAAATTATAACTCTTGACATGCAGTCCTCACTCACGTGTCATTTTTAAATATTGTAAAAAATTATGTATTCATAAGCGGATTTTGAAAATGAACCTAAACAGATCTAATGCGTCATAGAAACTTAAAAAAAAATAAACAGATTAGGATCGTTGCCATTCGTCCGTTTCTCCGGTATAAAAGCACAATGACAAGAGACGCATACGAAGAATAGAAAGTGGTCAGAAACAGGGTCAACGAAAGCATAAAGATATTGTCAAAGTTTCTCCATAGGAATGGAGAACGACTTGTATGGAGGTGAGAAGAAAATCTGGAGAGTAGCAAAGAATCGAAAACAGAATATCAACGAAGAGGAACAAGTGAACTCTATTACACCGGAGAAATGGAAGGAATTCATGGTAAGTCTGTATAGCGGTCAGAACCGGAATGGCGAACAAACACAAGAAGATGATGATCCACAAGGAGAAACACTAGACGAAGAGAACATAACGCAAGATGAAGTTCACAATACATTGAATAAATATATATAAACCGAAAAGCACCCGGACCAGATGACATCACTAACGAAATACGAAAGTATGGCGGGATAGAATTAGAAAAAAACCATAACCCTGCTAAATATTCGGGAACAAAAATGATCTAGGAAATTACAGAGCAATAACCCTACTAAACCGCATAAGCAAATTGTTGACAAAAATACTGACTACAAGAATAACCAACAGAATAAATATCAGCGAAGAACAGCAAGGATCAACAGTGGACGCAAAATTTATCCTGAGACAGATAAATCAATGGAATTCGATACGCCTTTGTATATCTGCTTAGTGGACCTAACAAAAGCATTTGATAGAGTGCAGCTACCGAACGTCTTGAAAATCCTCCATGAAAATAATATCGACACCAGGTACATAAAAGTTTTTGAAGAGCTCCACTGAAGAACAACAAAACACGCGTAAGAACGCAGTACGGCTTAACTGAGGACGTACCCTTACTATCAGGAATCCGCCAAGGTGATAGCCTAAGCCCCACCCTCTTCAATCTGATCATGGATAAAATAATAAGTAGTGTCAATGAAACCCAGGGAGGATATAGAATGGGACACAGGGCATGCTTCTCGGATGATGCCATATTAATGGCCGAAAACGAAGACGATTTACAGCGACAACTACACCGATTCGAAAGGACAGCCGAAAAATTTAAGATGATGATATCATCAGACAAAAGAGAGTCGATGGGTATCTCAAGGGAACCTACCAGATGCAAACTGGCCGTCAGTGACAAACCTATCAAACAAACTATGCGCTGTACATACTTAGGGGTGGAAATAACCAGCTGCAAAAACGTATGCGAAGAAGTACGAAATCAAGCAAATAAGGCATCAAGAATATCTGGATGCCTAAGAGATATAGTATGGAAAAACAAATATATATCAATAGAAAGTAAAGTACGTATCTACAAAACCGCGGTGAGGCCCGTACTGACATACGCAGCGAAAACCCGAGCCGAAACATCAAAATGAAAATTCTACGCACAATAAAGGGACTAACACTGCGAGACCAAATAAGACAATACGGGAAGAACTCAAGATTCAGGACATCGTTCGGACACGATCAAGACGCCGACATTGGAGGGTTCACGAGGACAAAATGAACAACGACCGATGGGCAAAGTGGGCAAAGAACGAAAAACCGAATTCAAGACGCCCACCTGGCCGAGCACCGAAAATATGGTACGAATCTTGGACATCTGCATCGCAAGAGGCCGGATGAACGCAAGAAACAAGGCGTAGTCTTAAAATAAGGAGGAAGAAGAAGCCATTGTTCCGAAAAATGTATTATTCTCAAGAAAAATTTGCGGGCCCTTTCTGATTCTGCTAAAAATTATCTATAGGTATAAAATTTTTCAAGATAATCCTCGAGCGATAAGTCTCATACCTGCAGCGTCAAAGAAACAATAAAGAAATTTCCGTAGAATAGATAACGATCATGGGTCTACTGTGTATGTATCTATGGTGATCATTGTCATTATTTTGGAAATTCGTATTTTCAATTAAACGAGAAGTTTTTTTCCTCATATGAGGCTATTTGTCTAGTTTAACAGAGACTCATTCTAAATTATTGAGTCTCAGGCCTTAATGGCCAAAGAAACAGTATACAGAATAGAAAAAAATCGGTTAGGGTAGTCGATATAATTTTTATGAAAAAGAAAATGAGGGAGCTAGCAGACTCGAGACACTGATGTGTAAACCATAGGATACTTGAGTCCTCGTAAAATCACTGCGCATGGTTATGATGTCGCAGCCGCTTGCACATTTCCGTCCCCATCCGCTGGCAAATTTCTGTCCCGTTTGCGGAGATTTACCCTCATACTGCCGCATAAGATGTTTATACATCAAAAATAATTCTACCTAAAGAGGCACTTTTACTATTCTGAATGACATTTTCTATAAATGTTTTGATTTTCTAAAGGGATGAGTGAAGTAAGTCAGCAACGAAACTGTAATAAAAATATGGGATGGGACCGATGTCCATCGTTGATATCTTCCAGAAAAGTCGACTTTTCTAGATAAACAAGGTGTTTTCACACTCGCGTGAGGCTATAAAGACTGACTATTTTCGAATTAATTGTAAAGTGATGAGTCAAATATCTAAATGATGAAGGAAGCAGTAAGGAAATTTCAAGTAGGACAGACGGTTATTATTGACATTCTCCCGGAAAACATTTTTTTTCCGAAAAACCAGGTTCTCTCTAACTTATCTGAGGATCCTTTATGACTTCATGAAATTTTCCATGGCGACTTCAACATGATCCTAAAGCTAATGAATGAGTATCAGTCACGGATATATAAATAAATTTCGATTAGGTTAGAGAGCGATCGTTGAGATTCTCCCGAGAAAAGGGGTTTTCCGGTTCTTATAAGTGTGAGGATTCTAAAGTAACTATTTTCATATCTGAACCATCAAATTACCAGAAACGAAACAAGACAGGTCGCGATTCTCGACATTCAGCTCTCACTCGGGTGATGCAATTTTCCAATTTTGTAGAAAACTCAGTATGCATATGATGATTTTGATATTGATTCTAAGTAGATCTAAACCATCATAGAAACAGTAAAAAGGAAATAAACAGGTTATGGTCGTAGACATCTCCCCGGAAAATCAATTTTTACCGAAAAGCGGAGAGCTATTTCACTCACCTAAGAACCTTTTAAATTGTGCGCAAAATTATTTATGAATGTGACATTTTTCAAGATAATCTTAGCGATAACTTCTCTAACCTGCATCATCAAAAAGACACTAAATACATTTCCGTAATGATACATAACGATTGCAAGAGACGAGTTTTTCGGAAAAACAAAATGCTTTCCGTCGAGGCTATTTTCGGAATATTCCAATGAGCCTCAGATTTGAATTAATGGCGTTTTAGTTAGAACAGATTCCAACAGGAAGTCGATTTTTTTTAAACTTGGACTGTTCCTCCTCACATGACACTTTTTCGATTCTACAGGAATTTGACTATAAGTTTGATGACTTTTAAGTTAATCCTGAAGCGACTTGGAATATGGTGATCATTGACATTATTTTAGAAAATCCAATTTCCAATTTAATAAGGAGCCTGTGAGGACCTATTTCGAGTACCTACTTCAGAGACCTATCCTAAAGTGATGATTCTCAGATATTAATCATCAATAAAACACTTAGCCAGACAGTAATTGTTCACATTCTCCCGGAAAACTTATTTTTTCCGTGAAAACAGAGAATTTTCAGAATCAAGAGATTTATCGGTCTTCGTTTCTAAGACAGTTCACGAAATAGTAGTCCCTCAGAAAGCAATACCAGTAATAAAATAACTATACTAATAAAGAAAATGTATCTTGGGTGGTTTGTCCGCGCCCTTAGCACCAAACAGCGAATTGACCGTGTTTTTATGCGGGCTGATTCTCTATTCAGAAGTCGTAGTTGAACATGTTCGGAATACGAGCATGGCACGAATATGACCGAATATGGACCGGCGAATAGTTGTGTGGACTATTTAGCTTTTTATTGGCGAAGATCGCTCTGACACGTTCCCTGTTTCTGGTGCTATCTCGCTTAATAATAGCTCTATTAATTTTTGTTTTTTTTTTATCGGGGAGTATGCAAATACTACGGCATGTTTCTCTAGCCTTGCCGAGAAACATCAAATGAACAAGAAAAAGTACAGATTCGTTATAAGTTAATGACCTTTAAGTAACAATAATTAAAATGAATGTTTTGAAAAAAAGTGAATATGTTAACACTTTCGTTTCTTTCATTACATATATTCTTAGGTTCACTCCTATTTTCTCTTTTAATTTGTTCCTTCAGGGAAACTACGAAGTCATTAAAATAAAGCAGCCGAGGCATTTTTATTTTCTAAAGAAATGAATCTAAGCCAGCAACGAAACTATAAGAAAAAAATGTGTCGGAACCGATTCCGATCGTTGGGGTTTTCCAGAAAAAAAACGACTTTTCTTGGTAAACGAGGAGCTTCCACACTCACGTGAGGCTATATAAGGCTGCCTAAGTCCCAGATCAAAATGGTCAGAGAAATAGTAAGGAAATATCCATTAGTACAGACGATTATCATTAATATTCGGCCGGGAAATACTTTGGCCTGAAACACGGGGACCGTTCTCACTCATCCGAGGACATTTTACGATTCTACCTGAGATTAGCGTGACGATCCTCAAAATGATCCTAAGACTAATGAGTCTCAGATCTGATCAGTAAAAGGAACATAATTAAATTTCGATAAGGTCAGGCAGCTATCGTTAACATTTTTCCGTAAAATAAAACGCTTTGTAACACACGCTAGGTAATTTCACAATTCTAAAGGTAACGTTTTTTTTAAAATGGCAGTAACACACACACTAAAGGGAGATCCTATGGCACTTGACGAGCAGTGTGTGTGCGAAGATGTTGATTGGCACGGTTCTTGACTAGTTGTAGGTTGTAATTATGGTGAAATAGATGTCCTGAAAGTGAGTTTCACAGTGATGCAGTGCACGAGACAAAGGAGTCATTGTAAAGCGACATTCTAGGTGTTTCCAGTTGTACAACGAACGGGTGCGCTCTTTCCGTGTGTCGCGACTGTCTGACAGGCCTTGCTGGGGGCGGGATGATACGGGCGAAATCCTGGGAACATCTGCAGTTAACATATCTGTAAAACAAGGATATCTCGGCCACATGTATCCAGATCCCGGGTCCACTCCGGGTCGCTGACGAGACGCACAGCTCTCTTCTGAACGGAATCCAGCAACTTTAGGGTGTGCTTAGGTGCGGCACACCAGATGTGTGAGCAATATTCTAAGCACGGTCTTATTTGCGCTTTGTAGAGCAAGAGCAGCTGCTGCGGTGTATAGAGCACACCAAGCTTCTGCGAGGCTAATTTTGCGATTTTAGCATTTGTCACGGTTCGTGACAGGACATATTGACCAAGACACCCCGATTGACGAGGTCGATCTAGCCATAAAGATGTCAGGGCTCGCTGTATTGGCTTTCTTGGTAAACGTGGCTGCTTTGGTTTTTGCTGCATTGAGCATTGAACTGGACTAAATTCCTGTCGCCTCAGGTTCGAACTTTCTCCAGATATTGATTAATTATTGTTGTAATCTGCTCCTGTCTGCGGTGATAACTCTCAGTCGTTGGTAAAGAGTTTTCTGATCTAAATTGGGAGATAAGGGTACTGTCATCTGCAAAACTGTAAACAGGAGTATTGGTTTCGTTAAGCAGGTCATTAATATAGATGAGGAACAGAGTTGGTGAAAATATTGCATCCTGAGGCACTCCCGCATTTATGGTGAATGGGTCTGAGATGTAACCATTGACTGTAACGTGCAGAGATTGATTCTTAAGGAAACTGGGATGCCAGCTGCAGAGAAAGGCTGGCAGTCTGAAGGACGGCAGTTTGTTGCGCAATCCGGCATGCCAAACACTGTCAAATGCCTTCGAAATATATAACGCAATCGCTCGAGATTCTTAGTAGTTCTCAAGTGCCCTACTCCATATATGCTTGATATAGGCCAATATATCTCCTGCCGATCTCTGTTTGCGGAAGCCGTATTGGTTATCGCGAATTATTCTATTGGTCTCGAGGTACTTGAATAGTTGCTAATTGACTACACGTTCCAAGACTTTCCAGATTATTGGAAACAAGGCAATTGGGAGATAGTTTGAGGGCGTGGTATTCCTGCCTTTTTTGGAATAGGTTGTACTCGAGTGACTTTCCAAGAAGATGGGTAAATCCCTTTTTGGACAGAAGAAAAAAAATTGGAAAAAATGGGTGTTAGTTCGTTGGCGCAGTTCTTTAACACGATGGCAGGTATTCCATCCGGCCTCGATGCCCTTTGCGTATCTAGCTCTTTGAAGATTTTACGAATGTCACGGTGGTGAAACTTAACTTCTGCCATGGTAGTGTTGATGTTCGATATGGTGGGGAGAGCCTTGCCGTGGGAGACGTTTAAGGTAGAGTGCGATGAAAACATTTTTGCGTGTCTGTTTGCTCTTTCCTTAGTTGTAACTGCCATGACGCCGCGTTCGTCTATCAAAGCTGGAAGGGACGTTTTTGTAAAGTTATTACACACTGCCTTTGCTACCGATCAGAAATTCCTGGAACCATTGGAGCATGGCAAAAGTGTATCCTGGTTGTTTGATTGTGTTTGTCTTTGGTTTCGTTAATCACCCGTTTGCATTCGTTTCTCGTTTCGGTAAAATAGTTGCGACTTTCCGCGGTCTGGGTTTGCTGACAGTACTTGTAGACATGTTATACGCGTGGTGATTTGCAAGATAATTGTAAAGTGATGACATTCAGCCGTAATTTGTCACGGGCCGATTTGGCTATCGTATATCGAAGCGTAAATAACTTTAGAACTTGTCGTCGTTCCTTATGGTTTCGAGCGCAATTATATTTATTAGCGTAAAACCCTCGTAGCCGGCTTTCTTAACGCATACTGTTTTTAGATTAGTTGTCGAGTTGGGCATCTCGCGCAGTTACTTACTTGCCTTCGGGATAATTGGGAAATTTTATTAGGTGGAGTGGTTTAATGACAATGCTCTTTTGGCTACTCTGAGTAGTCTTTTTTGGTAGATGCCGATACATCGAAATCCCAGGTTTCCATTGTCTAAATCCCTTGGATGAATTATTGAGAGGATCATGTGACTTGTCAGGCCATGCATTTATTGGTGGTGCGAGATATTCGAAGTAGGGATTCTCTGTTCCTCGAGTTTTTGCTTTACTCACATCATTCTACGTCGACCTTTCTATGAATCAGCAGTATTTCTGGAAGCTGCCTGAGGAGCTACTCATCAGCCAAGTGAGAAATTTAATTTTTTTTCTATTTATATTTTGTGACAATTGCGTGCAATTAACCTACGAACTCTAATTATTATTTTTTTGCTTTGTTTTCGACAAAGATTAACTTTTTAACTTTTTCTCCTTAACCAAGGCAACATTTATTTTATTCTTATTTTCTTTTAAATGAACTTTGAATATTGGGCCAATTTTGTCTAGCCTAAGGCGCCTGTTTTATTTATTCAAATTCTAAGGTTCAGTTAAATTCGATTGAATTAGAACCAATCCGATTTTGGAATATTTTAAACTTTTGATTGACTGACGCCATAATGTTGTAAATCGACCTAGTTTTTTCTTATTATTCTCAATTTTTCACGATTTCTGGCTTACGTTAGATACCTGGAGATCAGATAACTACTATTGTTTTTACGGCCTAGTAGACTTTGCATTATTCTTAGTTTTTATTGTAGCCTTTGATATATTTTTTATTCAGTCAAACTATTCATTACCTTTGTTCTACCGGTAACTTGACCGGGGATTACTTACGCTTAAGTTGACATACCTTAAATTCCATAATTGATTGGTTGCTACAATAACGCCAGGTCGAACTAGCTATTTTTCATTTTTGCGGCTGTTACCAACGTATCATAATTAATACCCAGATAAACATAGTTAGTTAGTAATACGACCCTGTAATAAATAATGATTTGACGTCCGTTAATTAGTCATTGATTAAGTGATTATTCGAGTTACTTGAATTTTCCTATAACGAGTAGATATTTGCAGCATCGCTGGCCTTCGTTAATAAATTACAATGGAATATTTCGGCGTTTGATTAGATTAAGCGTGTGATTTATTTCATGAAGTAACCGAGTAAAGCCTACTGACTTTAGTTTTTTATTTCGGTTAATATTTGGGTATTTGCTTATTACTGACTTTGTTTTTGATTAATTTTTGAGTAATTATTTTTCCATTATTAATAGGTACTGATAAATTTTCGGCATTTAAATCTGATCAAATTTTCTTTATTAACTTATTTTTGTTGTTTTATTGTTCGGTTTTCTTGATTGAAAAAAAATAACAAATGTTTGATTATCCTTTTATTTTGTCGCGAAGCTTAAGCTAAAACGAGTTCCATATTTCAAATTTGGGATATTTCTCGCTCGTGCCGTCTACAAGCCTGTGGCGCCTTATAAATAAAACCTACCGCTACTCTCTGACATTTGAGCTAGGGCCTAATTTGTACTCTCGGCGACAACTCGTTCTAGCCTACGCATCGATATACGTAAATTCATTCAATTTATAATTTTAAATTCTCAAACTTAAAATTTTTCTTTCAATTTGAAATTATTCACTCTCAGTTCCTTTTAAGCTGGAGTGAAGGTTTTGCGCCCATTAGAAGGGCAGAAAGAGCGTAATACATTCACTTTTCCAAATTTATAGAAAATTCGGTATTGATACGATGACTTTGAAAATGACCTTAAGTAGTTCAAACCGTCATGGAGCAGTAAGAAAAATAACAGGTTATGAGCGTTGACATTCTTCTGGAAAAATAATTTTTATAGAAAGATGAGTTCTCTCGCTTATTTGATGCCATTTCCTGATATTTCGAAGAGTTAGCAAAAGGTGTGACATGTTGCAAAACAATCCTGAAAGGCCGTTGACGTTCTCTCGGAAAATCGAGTTTTCCAAAAAACGGAGCACTATCCATCACACTTAAAGCCATTTTCTGATTCTACGGAAAAATCTGAACCCGGTGAGTCACAGATTGAAAACCAAAGGAGCATTAAAGAAATTTTGGTTACGACAGATGTCGATCGTTGACGTTTTCTCGCAAAACAGAGTTTTCCCAAAAAACGAAGCGCTATTCAACACACTTGGGGCCATTTTCTGATTCTACAGAAAATTTACTTAAGGTACGACAATTTTCAAGAATTTACTTAAAGAATGACGATTTTTAAGATGAGCTTAATCCGATGAGTCTCAGATTCAAAGCCAAAGAAACACTAAAGAAATTTTGGTTACGATAGTTGACGATCGTTGACATACCCACAGAACATCGTTTTTCTTCTTAAGCTAAAAGGTCTCCCTTTCATGTGTGGCCATTTTCCGACACCACAAGAATTTGTGTATAGGTTTGATGATTTTCAAGTTGGACTTGAAAGGACTTGGTATATGGTGATCATTGACATGACTTTGGAAAATCTAATTGCCAAATAAATGAAGAGCATGTGATTACATATTTCGAGCCCCTCAGAGACCTATTCTAAAGTAATCAATCTCAGATCTTCATCATCAAGAAAACATTTGGATGGGTCAGATCGCGATTTTTATATTCCCGCTGAATATTTATGTTTCCGAGAAAACGAATTTGGTGATTTGTCTGTGCCCTTAGCCCCAAATAGCAAATTGACCATGTTTTTATGTGAGCTGATTCTTTGGTCAGAATATAACCGAATATGGAACGGAGAATATAGTTGTGTGGATTATTTAGCTTTTTATTGGCAAATATCGCTTTAATACATCATCTGCTGTGGGTGTTAGCTGACTTAAAAAATAGCTCTATTAATTTTTGTTTTTTGCCTTGCCAAGCAATATCAAATGTACAAGAAGAAGTACAGATTCACCTTATTTTATTGACCTTGAGTGTCAATTATTGTAAAGAATGTTTTGAAAAAAATCTGAATTTGTAGGCGCATTCTCATGTTCATTTATATTTTTTCTTTTATTTTGTTCGTTCAGAAAAAAGACGAACTCGTACAAAATAAAACATTTTTCATGGCGATTTTTTTAAAATGTTTATTATTTTATAGGTTTATTTTTTCAATTTTATACACTAACTAGCTGACCCCACAGACGTTGTCCTGTCTTAGCTATGAATATTCAATTCGAACTGGAATAAATAATACCAAAAAAATGATTTCAAAAACATAGTTTCTTATAATGCTTTTTAATACACAACATTGTTAGTTCTCCGACACGGAAACATGGATTTTCAAGATTGATGCCACAAACACTTAACGACTGCCCTTGCGATTTATTTATCTACTTTGTAAATGCAAGCCGCACTGGAATGCAAGCAGCACTGGACATTGTAGCCGTTTATAGGCATGTCGTTCGGAATCATAGGGATGCATGGAATCAAAACATCTTCGCCTTTGTACTTCCCTTTCAATTATGGCTTCGATGACGTTTTTCATTAATTTCCTCACCGCAAGTCGGGTGTCATTATAAAGACGTGGCTGGTTTATGTTCGGTAATATAATGATTACCGATCCAACTTTTAATTGCAGATTATGAGGTGGTAATCCGAGCAGTCCCAACGAATTTAAAAATTCCGTTGGATAGTTGACAACATCATCTTGGTTAGTAACGGGATCAACCGATTTGTATGTCATCAATTCGTCAGCTATCTTATTTTGAATCTGAAAATTTATTTCGTTGACATCAAAGATTTTTGCAGCCAATATAACACGTTCGCTCAACCAAACATGATTTTTGCAATTTTGAGCAATATTTGGGAACACCATCTCGATGAGTTCGGTCTTTGATTCAGTAAAGTGACAACAATTTGCAGGGAATATATTGTATTCAGGCGATGTGTTAACGGAAATCTTGCCATTACCAATGTCGAGCAATTGTTTGGAAAAAACTTCTCCAGATCGGTCGTTCTGCAATTCGACTCGCATGTTCATATTTAATTTAAGTGTTTTGACGCATTTCCATAAAATTGACGACTTCAAACATGCATTAAGTTCGTCTGCTGGCGTTGGTCGTGGAATCACTGGCAATGTTTGTCGAAAATCACCTGCCAATAGAATCATCGCACCACCAAACTGCTTTTGGTTGTTTTTTTAAATCTTGCATCGTGCGATCTAATGCCTCTAAATATTTTTTGTGTGCCATGGTGCATTCATCCCAAACGATCAATTCGCTTTGCTGCCACACTTTGACCATCGCAGAAGTCCTCGAAATGTTGCAAGTTGGAGTTTCATTAGTTTGCATGTTCAAAGGCAACTTAAGTGCTGAATGAGCTGTTCGACCGCCTTCCAACAACCTAGCAGCAATACCTGATGAAGCAAGTGCGAAGTGCAATTCCATTTTGCGATCGAATCGTTGCCAATATCAATGATATTAAAAACGTTTTTCCAGTTCCACCGGGAGCATCTAAGAAAAAAAATTTGCCAGTTCCATAGTTCACTACTTTCATGAGCGTATCGTAGGCATATTTTTGATCCTGATTAAAAGGGGGAACGTTTCTTTGAACGGTTTCCCTCAATGCCTCGGAATCGTATTGGGTTTCGCGTCTCAACTCTTGATTCAATTCGTCGTGCGCGTTCGCGGTTGGGCGTTGTCATTCCTAATAGTATTAATCTTTTGTTGGTAAGCATCAAGCACATGTCCTTAGTTATAATTAATGCTTCATTGTGAATTTCTTCGTTCATTTGCAAATCTGCATTTTATGTTCTAAGACGCATCTGATGCAATATATCTTCGACAATAGGATCTTTATAGTTGTTCCATAAATCAAGCGCTGTTGATAGGAAGCATGTAGATAAAATTATAGAAAACAATGTTCGTATTTGTTTAGTGATAAACAAACACTTCTCAAAAAACTCACTGAACAAACTGAAAACTGGATAAACGTTCCGATCGAATCGACTGTGCAGTATGCACTAAGAAATGAATAAATGAATTTTTTGATTAATAGATACTGACCGATGCATATGTTAAACGACATTTACGTCGCGCAAACTGTCAAATGCTATGAGTGTCAATGTTGCAGACATCTGTCAATTTTTATTTCTTCTGAAATTATCTAATTTTCTGTGCAATTTTCTTAATTTTTCTTTCCGTAAGAACCTTCTACAGGGTATTAGAAAACTTATAAAAAAAAGATGAACGAAATCCGTAAAGTCGTTCTCAAGTTATGGCGTGACCAAGGGAAATAGGGATTCATTTTTATATATATAGATAATGAATTGCAGGCGCAAACTCTTTGTCAGGCTCTCTACGTTGATTCAAGGTTTTGTCGATTTAGTTCATCTAATTCTTCAATTGAGGTACCTCGAATACTGCGTGTTCAATGGAATGTAGGTCTGATGAGACCATGCCAACACGGAATACGGCGTAGTGTCTTTAGAAGTTTTGGCCAATAGTGCCCAGTGATTTGATGTTATATTTCATCCGAAGAGAAATAGACGTTTAGTCATTATCATCCTAAAATAAACCAAAATATAATTAAAAATTAACATCGTATCACTTTTTATTTCGTTAATGGACGTCATGAGAGTAATATTTCAAATAAAACCCAAATAAAAACGCTATTTTTGTATGCTAGAGTGATTTTTTTTAGTGTTATATTATATTATCTTTTGTAGATCAATAAATAAAGCTTGCATTAATAGCGTTTTATTTTCCATATTTTCCAGGGTTTAAAAATTTCATTTTTCCATATAAACGACTATATTTTGGTTTTTGTACGTGCATAGAATTGCATAATATAATTTGAAACGTTAGAATAAAACTCGCACGTTTCCCAACTAAATGGGCATTGTTGAAAATAATATCATCGTTTGGGTCATTTTTGATATTTTTAACACTGGACATTTCTGTTATTTTAAATTACCAGTTGAAACCGAATACGTACGGTGAAGAAAAGGTGATATTAAAGTACGTGTTCACTAAATTTACTCCCAAAAATTGAACCTCATTGATTCGACATTTTTCTAAACTCAAAATGTTTAAAACATATATTGTAATCTACTAAAATGCATAAGCTTCTAAATAAATATCACCCTGTCCTAAGTTTGAACTTGAACTTGGAAATTGATATATAAACATTAAAAGCAAACTATGAACAACGCGAGCAATTAACGGGAGTGATTTTGAACCTCAAGCAAGCAATGGTCAGCAATTTTTATAATATAAATACGCTACCGAACCTTCAGTTCGGCAGGCTTTTATCTCACCTAAAACCAGCTCCCAGGTTAGCTAGACAGCTGCCTTCGGGTTCTATCCAGCTCCCAGGTTAGCTAAACAGCTGTATTCGGGTTCTATCCACTCCTAGGTTAGCTATACAACTGCCTTTAGGTTCTACTCCTTTATTCCTGACTCAAACCTAGTACCGGTTAGCCACTTGACGGCTGCTGTGACTAGGGGTTTCACAACCGCAGTAGTAAAGTCAAATCAAGGATAAGTTTGTCAGAGTTCTGAGAAAGACAAGTGTCTAAGTAGAGTCACCTAAAAAGTTTAGTGAAATATTCTAGTGCTCTTAAATAAAACTCAACTCTTAAGAAAAATATAATTATAAGACAGTAACCAAAGACCTATAAACAATTATTACAAACCATACCTCAAATTGAGAAAACATGCGCGCCTTAGTAATCGGGTCTAAAAGAATCTCATTACTTTTTTTGATCAATAAACATTGTTAAAGTTTTATCATTAAGTCTGTACCAAATAGACATTGTTATGGTTATAACTAAACGTGCTTTCTTTATCGCCTCTTCTTATCCGACGTAAATCCACCCCGGACTATTTAAGTTATACCCCTGCACGCTAAGCAAGGCGTGTCATCATGAATAAATCATACAGTGGCAGATTGAAGGAAGCGTTAAGTCTAATCAAAAGACCCCGTCATTGTACTGCTCGTGACAGTATCTACCTTATAGAAAAGGCAAACGAAAAATTTAAAAACCATATGATGTTAATCATACAAATAAACTGATCGAAATAAATTAAGAATATTAATATTGTGCCTTTTCTGGAACGAAATAATTTAAGTCGGAAAGGGGTAAGTGAAAAATATATAAACATTGAACCATCCAGTGAAATAAATTCTCAATAAAAGTCAAGGATGTGGATTTTTTTGTTTCGAAAGTTTATTTCTGTTTGGATGTTGCTAAGTGAATATGGTGTTTAATTTTGTATTCAGTACCATAAACATGCATCACCATAGATGAAGCAAATAAAGCGATTGAGTCAAGGTTCACGAATGCAAGGGAAGACCGATTAATAGTGAGAGGAGCTTGGCTGAAGCCTACATGAAAATTTACATTGCTGACTCAGGACATTTTTGCTGCCATTATTCTTATTATCCCTAGAACGGTTTTAAATACTTTACGCGCACCAGGTTTATATTGCTATAAGTCTACTAGGCGCACCCGTTGACAATAGACCACAGAGCTCAATGTTAGCTTTGGTGTAATGGAGAAAACTGACACGATGAGTAGCTTACCGTGGAGATGTTTAGCGGTGAGAGCAGCTTTTGTCTCCGTATTGACATACATTCAATGTTCAAGTATTACACCCATTAGAAGGTGGTAGTGTGACGGTTTGGGTTGAATTTTTTATTGAGGTCGAACAGAGTTGTGACTTTGTGAATGTACAATGACAGCTGAAATTTATGCCCATGACATCATTACCAATATTGTGAATGACTATCGTTGGAATTTGCATTCCAATTTTAGATTTCTGGATGATAACGCTCGCCCACATAGAGCAAGGATAGTTCAACAACAGCTAGCATTTCACGTAATTAATCGATTGCCATTACCTCCGCTGTCTCCAGATTTAAACTGCATTGAATATGTCTGGGACATGCTTGGAAGAGGAGTAATCGAGCAACTATCTAAAGAAAAGTCACTCAAACGCATTCTTTCGGATTTATGGGATTGGAACAAGATCAGCTAAATCATATAACTTGAAGTATGACCCACCGACTTTAAGTAGTTATAGCCAACAGGGGTGGAATTACACACTATTGATACTTTGGTGAGTAACCGCCACGCGCAAGACGCGGATCCTCATATTTTGCCTTCCTATATACTTGGGCTCATTATTTAGCCAACACTCCAGTAGAGCATTTGTATGATTGTAAGCACGAAAAGCATACTGCATCTTATAAACGTTCTAGACTGACAGGTTCTTCGATTTCTAAACGGTCTAGATTGTCGGACGAAGAACTGGAGTATTACGTACACAATTCGTTCAGCGAAATTGAAGGTTCAGGGGAAAATATTTACCAAGTAGCGAGGGCTCTTCCTCCGAGGAAGACATTTCTGATGGTGGCAGACAAAATAACAGTTCTTTACAAGGTATGGTAAGGTGAAAAATTGTTTTGTGGATATTTATATGAGGTGTTTTTGTAGATATCGCTACATTGGTTTCAACGCAGCTAGCCGCAGTTGATTATATAAATGCATGGCAAGAAATCGGTCAAATGCAGGGGATCCAGTTCACGAAAGAACTAGAATTGCTCGTACCTAATCCAGACGACCTACAATCATGTGGTAGAGGAACCAAACTATAAGGCCAAGCAAGTCTTTATACATAGAGGCACCGAAAAATTTTGAAGAACAAGATGAAAAGCAATATCCATAAGTGATTTAAAGGTATTTTTTGGTTTATTTTTGCACATGGGCATTGGAGAAAAGATCCAATGATGCATATACCATTTTTTTGGAAAACATATGACAAGTCGCCGTTTCTTACTGATAGTTGCTTAAATTTCAATATAATAGACTGCAAAAGTTTAGAATTGTGCTAAACCATTTCTACCATATAATGCAACAAATTTGTCAGGCTGGGAAAATTCCTCACTCGGTGAATCAATGTGATAGTCCGCCAGTGTATACAAAATACCGAAGCTGATGTTCCATTTTTCAATATAAACGTTTATACTGACCTCAATGTAGAAAGGGCCTTACAAGAAGTGTTATTATGGACTCGATGCGGAATCATTTGAATGTTGGGTAGAACAGAAAAATGAGTGCGCGGAAATCTACAAATATTGCAAGAAAACTGTTGAAATAACGAGTATTTCGTGTGTTCGTTGTAAAGCCCACTACCACACATCCTGTGCATTCAGGGTGGCTGGATTAATCACCCTGGGAGGTAGAAGAAACGAAATAAAGTGTTGTGAAAACGAAACTGGTGATAGTGGTCAGTGTAAGGTCAACAACACCAACACTGAACAGGAAAATATTTTTATCATCGAACAGGTCTATGACGACCTAATCAAAAGTAAGGACATCCTAATTACTGAATTTAAAGAAAAAGAACAGCAATTACACAAAAACATAGAGTTGCTTGAAGAAAAGTTGAAAAATATTCCCCAACTCTCCAAGAATCAAGGAAGCACATCAGCAACACTGGATTGCCAGAAATCTCAAATTACAGAAGAGAAAAATAAAAAATCGGAAGGTTGTCCACAAACTAGCAACATCGCCACAAATCAAAAACTGCAGACTGCAAGCACATCAGCTGCCATCATTGTACAAGAAGATCACGACATAACCTCAAATTTTCAGCATATGTCGATGTCAATATCTGAAAATCAAAACAAAATCGAAAAGGAAAATAAAAGTGAAATTGAAAGAGAAAACTGCGAAGATCTCGAAAAATGGACGCAAGTTATCTCCAAAAGGAACCGAAAAGCATTGAAGCGCACATTGCCTAAGAACATGGCAAGGCCTGCGCCTATAAAAGGGTCCAATTAAGAGTACTCTTGCTTGGAAACTGCCCAAAAATATCATTGGATATTTATAACCGGCCTTTCAAAAAAAAAACTGAGGAGAAGGATATCATTAGGTATCTGGTCACAAAAAAAATCGATATCAGCAACTTTACATGTGAAAAGATGCGAACAACGAAACAACAGGTTAGCTTATTTAAACTTGGGGTACCTATGAAACATTTTTTGAACCTACAACGTCTACGGAAGATGTCTTTTTGAGAATGAGAAGATATAATGACGGGGCTCGGACTTTTAATAAAAATACTATTAATAAAGATAATTTTAAAATGTTTTATGCTAATTTTCAAGGGATTAGAGATAAAGTTGTAGATCTTGAGGTAATTCTTGAGGAATCAAAAGTTGACTGCCTCTGTATGAATGAACATTGGTTGAATGAAGTTGAATTCTCTCAAACCAAAATAAAGGGATTTGCGACAGCAGCTGGCTTCAGTAGATCAATAAAAACCAGGGGTGGGGTAGGTATATATTTAAGAGACACATTGGAGTATCATACTTTAGATATAGCAAAATACTCAGTTGAACTTCACTGTGAAGTAGCTGGAATCCATATTGAGTCTAGAAACACATAAATTCTTACTGTATACAAGTCTCCAGATCGGGATCTTGATGAGTACTTTGAAGTTCTATCACTGGTATTCGATAAAATTGATATTTCTTCAAATCTAATTGTTTCTGGCGACTTCAATGTACATTTTGAGAATCCCAATAGTAGAGAGCAAACAACTAACTTTTTCTTCAGTTCGTGTAATTTAATGCCTATAGTCAATTTCAGTACAAGAGAAAATGCATGTCTCGATAATTTATATGTAAGTTTTTTCCAATATAACCATGAAATAAAACCCTACAGTCTTGAAACACTCTCTGATCACTCAGGAATAACCTTTGTTACACCTTTCAGTTTGAAACAAACTCATAGTACACGATAGTCTTTTAGACCAATAGGAGACCAAGGTTTAGTTAGTCTTTAGACTGAACTAACTTTGATTGATTGGGATAATATAACAAACTCTAACAAACATGTGGAGGAAAAATTTCAAAGTTTTATCGAAATATTGACGAACAAAATGGATAAATGCTTACCTGTTAAATCAAAATTGGTCAAAAAGGATACTCAAAGAGTCAAAATTGACTGGTTTGATGCTAACCGGAGGGAAATGAGAGAAAAACTTAAAACTCTTGGCCTTCTCGATAGACAAAATCCTATGTTAGTTATTAAGGAAATGGTCAATTCATACAAAAAACATTACAGGGCTGAATTAACTAAAGCTAAACAAACTGCACATGAAAACATCATAAATAATTCCTCAAATAAGTCACAAACTATGTGGAATATCATAAAATCTCAAAGTAACATTTCTTCCTTTTCTCAAGAATGTTCTAATCTGAACTGTCAATCATTTAATGATTATTTTATTGACATAGCAGAAAGTATTGTCCAGAATCTGTCATCATCACAACAAACCTTTTCTGACTACCTGGTACAGGATTTCTCTAATATACCAAAATTAAAATTTAAAAATATTACAATCAGTATGATATAAAAAAGAATATCATCCCTAAAAAACAAAAACAGCAAAGACTGTTATGAAATAAACTCAAAAATCATTAAACATCTAAAAAATATATTCAGTAAACCATTAACAAATCTTTTTAATGAATATATCACTAACAACTATTTTCCAAACATCTTAAAAACAGCAAGCATCTACAAAAATAAAGGTACTCCGGACAGTGAGGAAAACTATCGACCAATTTCCTTATTGCCGATACTTTCAAAAGTTTTGGAATCCCTTATGAAAGATCAAATAAATGAATATTTTGAGCTTCAAAACTTATTTACTGAAAGCCAATTTGGATTTCGCAACAAAAAATCTACAACTCTTGCTATAAATAAACTAACAGAATATGTAGCAGATGGCTTCGAAAAAAAACTAGATACATATGCTTCTGTCTTGGACCTAACGAAGGCATTTGATTGCATTTCACATTCAATACTCTTTAAAAAACTGGACGCAAAACAAGTCTTGTCTTTGTCGAGTCCTATATGAAGGACAGAGAGCAATATGTATTCTTTAATAACATAGAGTCCAAAAGATAAAAAATGTGGTATGGTGTCCCATAAGGTTTGATATTAGGACCTTTGCTGTTCCTTATATACATAAATGACCTTCCTAACTTTACCAACGTTGTTGAACAGATTTTGATTTTGTTTGCGGATGACACGACCACTCTGCAACACTATCACCCATCTGAACATGAAGTAACTAAAAATATCATAGCTGAAAAGCAAGAAAATATGGAGAACTGGTTTTTGTGAATAAACTTAGTCTAAATAGCAGCAAGACACAAAATCTAACTTTCTCGCTTAGGTCAACAGAACCCATTTTACCATCGAAAGAGTCAGTAAAGTTCCTTGGCATCCACCTAGACCCAGGCTAATCATCTATTTAATAAGAAATCTATCAAAAATTGTATCCAAATCAACCCTTTTAACAGCTTATCATGGTTATTTTGGCTCAAGTATGTCATATGCAGTGTTGAATTGGGGTCATGCAGCCAAGGCTGAACAGGTTTTTAAAATGCAACGACGATGCCGCCGAGTCATTGCGGGTCTTAAGTACAGGGACTGCTGTAGAAACAGTTTTAAAGAACTAAGACTACTAACATTTCCCTGCATCTTTATACTTAACTGTTTGACCTATGTCAAGAAAAATCAATCAAACTATGTAACTCACGATGATGTTCACTCTTGCGTTACTCGAAACAGGCATAATTTGGTTCCCAGCTACCACAGAGTGGAAAGATCGAGGAGGGGTGCAGATTATTATGGAATTAAGTTCTTCACTTCCTACAGAAATTAGAGATCTTGGCGAGAGAGAGTTCGGCAATACAATTAAGAAATATTTGGTGGAAAATGCATTCTATTCTTTTGAGGAATACCTCACAAGTAACTTTGAAATATAATTTTAATAACATGTTAATAACATTTTAAATCTGTTCTAGTCTCTGTAATCAGATATATTTTGATGTCTTGTTTTAGCTTCTATGTAGGATTGGGAACTGTATACATGTCAGTTTTAAATCTTAATGTAATTGTATTATCTGTTTTATTTGTGGAAACTACTAAAATTGTTAAATATTTTATTTTATTGAAATGTGGTTTGTTTGTAAGTCAGTTATAATACCAACACACTTGGCAATTGATTTTAACTTAACTTAATAAGTAATATTAGTTACTTTCTTTTTTTATATACCTGACTTGTAAAAGCGCATTGTGTAATATTTACCAATAAACAAAACAAATAAACAAACAATACTGTATTGCTGGATAACTTCTAAAACCGTGTTGATTTAGCCGAAGAATTATTTTTGTGATTGGGAACTTACTGCATGAAAAATTTGCGTATGAAGCGAAAAAATAATTGAGAAAATGTAGAAACTGCTAATCGAAAAAGAGGGATAAAAAGCCAAATACCGCAACAGTATTCTTAGTGGGAAACTGGAAAAGGTATTTGCAATGTGCTATACATTTCAACTAAGTAAAGCCTTTCTAATTGTCAAAGGTAATGAAAGCAGATATTCTTTAAAACACAAATTCAAAGATTAAACTTCTTTTATACGAATTTCAACTGCAGGTTATTAAAGATTTGCTGAATGTGACAACTAAACAAAAAGAAAAGTCAGATAAATCAAAGAGCAACCATTAATTCAAGCAAGCATTCCCTAACAAAAATAACGGAAAAATAAGAAAGATAAAGCCAAAAGAAAGAGGTACAATGTTTTAGAAAGAAAATTTGAAACGATACCATATTTAGGTATGAGAATTGCCCCAAGAAACCCGGATTATGACCAGAATGCTTTAGCGATACACATACCATACATTAAATCAAAGCCCGAATATAACATAAAGAAATTTCAAGTTCAAAAAATGCTGTTAGTTCATTTGATCAAATTAGCAGTAATATATTTTCAGTGGCATTAACTATTCAGGATACTCCCCAAAATTTCACAGGAGGTAAAAAGGAGATAAGCTAAGTCATGAGGCCTGCCAGGGCAATATTTTGATTCCTGGTTTGAAGCAATTGAAGCTAGTTAAAAGAATTGCAAAGCCCTGTCCCTGCTAAAATAAATCTCAACCTCGGTAAAAGTTTCATTGCGTTCGCAATTTACCTAAGAAACTTTAGTTACTCTTTTGCATAAATTAAGTTATAAAGTTGCATACTTGTAGGGCACTATATAAACTTTAGAATGAAAACTCTCAAATAACGTTTAAAAATATAAAATTTTTATATCATGTATCATTTTTTCTCCACGCTTCGTCTACATCCGTTAGTGACCCTTAACTATTTTCAACATGAAAGAGCCATCGGCGAAATTTATTCTGTAAAATTAACTCAAACACTTAAAATAAGAGTAAAACCTGTTATATCTGACACATAAATGTGCCACTTTTCACGCTCTGGTTCCACCGAAAAGGGAGCTGGATATTTCGGATTTCTACCCCTGTACTGTGGTAGTAGTGACAATGTCAGTGGCGGAGCAGTAATATCATTCGGTTTCAGTTTCTTAGTTGTAAGAATGAGCGCAATTGGACTTGGGCTGGAAACAGAGAAAACGCACAAAATATGGAAATTTAATAAAATTAGCCACAGTTGCTTTTTTTAAGGCAGTGGCACACACAATATAAGGCGATCTTATGGCACTGGACGAGCGGTGTGCCTACGAAGATGTTGTTTGACACGGTTCATGAATAGCTGTAGGTTGTAATTTGGGGGAAACAGATGTCATGGAAGTGAGTTCCACAGCGATGCAGTGCGCCAGACAAAGGAGTTCTTGTCAAGCGATGTTCTAGGTGTTTCCAGTTGAACAACAAACGGGTGCACTCTTGCCGTATGTCGTGACTGTCTGAGAGGCGTTGATGGGGGCGGGATGAGGCGGGCCAAACCCTGGGAACATCTGCCGTGAGAATATCTACAGGGATATCTCGCCCAAATGTCTGCATTGTTCCGCACCGGTGCCGCACCGTGCGGCACCCCAGATGTGTGGGCAATATTCTAAGCACGGTCTTACTTGCGCTTTTTAGGACAAGAGCAGCTTGTACGGTGCATACAGTTTTTTGTTGGGAAATAGAGCAGCACCAAGCTTCTGCGAGGCTGATTTTGCGATGTTAGCAACGTGGTCATGCCAGGGCATATTGCTGTTGACCGAGACACCCAGTAGTCCGGTTGGCAAGGATGAAGGAATTATCGATCCTGCTATAATGATGTCAGGGCCCGTCGTATTGGCTTTGTTGGTGAACGTGGCTGCTTGGGTTTTCTCCAGATTTTGATTAATTGTTGTAATTTGCTGCTGTCTGCGGTGATAGTTCTCAGTCACCGGTAAAGGTTCTTCCGATCTTAATTGGGAGACAAGGGTACTGTCATCTGCAAAACTGTAAACAGGATTATTGGTTTCGATTAGCAGATCATTAATATAGTTGAGGAACAGAGTTGGTGGAAATACTGCGTCCTGAGGCAAGCCTGCATTAATGGTCAATGTGTTTGAGATAATATGTCCATCAACTGCAACGTGCAGAGATCCGTTCTTAAAGAAACTGGCAAGCCAGCTGAGTAGATTACATTGCAATTTCATTATCTAGGTCCTAGAATATGTCTCTTTACCTTCATTTTCATATGAGGAAAGTTAGCCCGAATAGACGGGCTTCTAGTATATGGAAACCATGATTTGATGTTATACCAGACGTTATTACAAAGCGAGAATTAAATTAATTGAGGCAGTTGCTGAGATTCCTTGTATTTGGGAACAATGTGTTATTAACTACGTGCCATCCACATGCTGGTGTGATTAATATACCTTAACCAAAGTTGCTGTTTTTAGTTTAACGGTTGAGTTGCATGCGTTTCAAACTATTTCGTTTTATATGTTGGACACTTGTATTAAGGTTTATAGTCCACTTGTGGTAATATAAAAAAGATAAAGCTGCCGAAAGAAATAGATTAAATAAGCTGGTTTAATTCAGCAAAATCATAAACCATTTAGTAAATGTAGTGCGAGATTTCTATGGATACCATTTGTTATCAACTATGCTTCATCAACATGCAAATCTGATAAACATACCTTATTCAAATTTGGGTTTAAAAGTTGACGTTTGAGTTGTTTTTTTTTGTGTTCGGCACAAACACTAAAGTAAAATCCTATGCCAATCAACGAGCCGTGCGTGTGTGGAGAAGATGGTGGAAGTTAGACTTGAACCAGCGATGTAGGTTGTAGTTTTCGGGAAAGACGGTACTGGCAAGTCAATTCCAGAGCGAGGCAGTCCTCCAGACAAAAGAGTCCCGCAACAGGGACGTCGTAGATATTCGCAACTGAATCGTATATCGATGAGCAGCTTATTGTGTCTGACGGGTGTTTCTGTTTGGCACAATTCTGGGTGGAATCATAATAATCATAATCGATAGTAAAAAGATAGGCCCGCCACTTTTCTTCGATGTTCAAGACTATCAAGGTCTTTAGTCAACTCTGGGTCATCCACAAGAGGGACTGCTCTCTTCTGAGTGGAGCCCAATATCTTGAACAATTGTTTGGGTGCCGAGCTCCACACATGGGAGCAGTATTCCAGAGATGGTCTTATCTAGGCCTTATAGAGCAGTAAGAGCTGATGAGGTGTATACAAC
The DNA here is from genome assembly GCA_016904865.1 of Pissodes strobi. Lineage (NCBI taxonomy): Eukaryota > Metazoa > Arthropoda > Insecta > Coleoptera > Curculionidae > Pissodes > Pissodes strobi. The sequence continues at coordinate 2,313 of JAEQML010059642.1, read as the reverse complement.
TTTTTTGCTTCTAGCTGTTGTGCTGCTGCCTTGGCGATTTTGGTAACGTGATTACGTCAAGACATGTTGTTTTCTACGTTGATGCCCAGCAAGCTTATGGATGAGGTCAGAGTCAGTGTTTGTCCTGTCATTGATAAGTCAGGTCCTGCGGTGTTTGCTTTTTTTGAGAAGACAGCTGCTTGAGTCTTTCTTGCGTTAAACTGGACATTATTTTCCTGACCCCCTTCCACGATGGCGTTCATTACCTCATTGATGGCAGCATTCTGATTTTATCACCCGCGTTGGGAACGAGCAGCGGTCGTATAAGTTTCGAACCATTTCATGTATTGGTTGGTTGCCACTGCAGATAGCGATGAACCCATCGTACGAAAATCTCGCATAAATTGTGTAAAAAGTAATGTTTCAATCAATCAATCAATCAATCAATATATTACGTGCCAACATACACAATGGTATTTACACATGTCAGAAAAAAGTTCCAAGTCTCACATTTTAATAAAATCATAACACTAAAATACAATACTGCAATAACAGAATACTGTACACTAATCAATACCAAAATACTAAGCAACAAGACTTTCAATAAAAAATAACAAAATAACACTACAGCTAGCTCGATAAAACACTATGCAGTAAAACTACAGTCAGACAATATTAAAACCTATACTAAAATCAAAAGGTAACACTAGATGATAAAAACTCATTGGTACTATAAAAGGCACAGGCTGTCAGAACTCTCTTAACATTTGATCTGAATTCATTGAGTGGCAGTACCCTCATGTGAGCTGGTAATTTATTAAAAAAATGTATTGCAAGATACCCTGGTCCGTCCCTGCACCTCTCCAGCCGATGATAGCTTGGTATAAGATCACGTCTGTGTCTGGTATTGTAGGGATGCTGCTCCTCATGAGCCCTAAACAAGCCCATGTTGCACCTCACATACACAAGATTCTCGTATATAAACAGGGAGGGGAGTGTCATTATATTAAGAGTGATGAATGCATTTCTGCAATCTTCCCTATATGATAGACCTGCAATTATCCTAACAGCTCTTCGCTGCAGGCGAAAGACATCTTTGGCACCAGCGCTATGCCCCCAAGCTATAACAGCATATGAGATGTGTGCATGGCACAACGAAAAATAAGCCTGCCTCAATATCTCAGAGGAAACACAGTTTGACAAGCCCCGGAGCAGGAAGATGTTTGATCCTAGCTTTCTCATACACGCTTCGGTGTGTACGTCCCAGCGCAGTTTTGTGTCAAGATGTACTCCTAGAAATTTAACACTAGTCGGGACCCGCTCCTGGTAAGGGAGCTCCCGGGACGCGAAAACCAGGGACTGTGTCTTTGATGTGTTAAGAAAGAGTTGATTTGATGCGAACCATTTTTCGGACCTCGACAGTGCCTGACCCGAGCCCTCCAGAGCTTCCGACAACTCCTTTTCATGGCAGCAGATTGTGGTGTCGTCAGCGAAAAGAGTAAAGTGAGCCTGTGGCCTGTTGCATATTTTTTATAACCATTTATATTATAATGTATCTTATTGTGCAACTTTTTAAGCAATTGTGCATATTTAATAAGCACAATTAGTTAAAAAAATATGCAAAACAGCAAATATTAATTTTGCACAATTATTCAGAAATTCAAAATAATTATTTGTGCACATTCATTTAATGCAGAATTGGTGGCCAAGTACATATTCAGATGCAATTTTTTCAAAGGTTTTTTTGTGCATAATAATATGTATTTTTAGCTGGTTGGTTAGTTTTCTTGGCTGAGCCTTGGTTGCCACCGAGTTTTATCAAATGCACAGATTGTTTGGTATTATACCCCACAAGGCGTCTAAAAAATCTAACACTTCGGCAATACAGATCTGAATGTTTTTATAGTGGCCACGACTAATCTCAAAGAAAAAAAGGACAGCATTATACCCAAACACAATTTGCGACTTCCGCGACATTTTTCAATTATTGTGCACACAAAGCATATAAAGTATAGTATATTATATTATCGGTAATCTACGAAAAATAAATAATTGTGCATATCAACTACAACGCTTCACTCGAAATCAATAACTGTATCCTATTCTAGAGTTGCAACAAAAAAGTCAGTGTTCCGTCAATGGCTCTAACACACGCAAAGAGGGTTTGTTAATGGTATTGGAGACATCCTGTGATGCGCCTTGACTGATTCTGACAGGGTACAAGGCGACTGGTCTGCAGCGGGATGCAGGACGCTTTGTCCTGACGGGCTGCAGGCCTGTTTCCTTAATCCCGGACCGTGTAATTGCAGGGCTTGCATTTAACGATTTACCGCA